>CM048919.1:2694265-2712418 GCA_026686955.1 Epinephelus cyanopodus
TAGACAATCAGGTAACAGCTCAAAAAACGGTTTTAATAACACTAACCTGAATTGAGATCGGATCGAAACGAAATAATCGATTCTGAATCTCAAGAATTGGAATCAAATCGATTCTTGAAATTTGAATCGATAACCAGCCCTAAAGCTGAGTGGGGTATCTCGCTTTATCCAATATCTCTGGCGCCACTTTCAAATCTTGCTAGCTCTCCAACATTACCAACTATAGCTTTAAATGATGCAGGAGGTCCATCAAAATCAATTGAAAACAACGGCACAGAATGATCTGATAGTATTCTTGCCAAGAAAACACATTTTGATATTTTGGAAACAAACGGTAATGAGACTAAAAAAAAGTCAATTCTTGAGTAAGAATTGTGCATGGGGGAGTAAAATGAAAAGTCCCCGTCATCAGGGTTAATAGTTCTCCAAATCTCATGAAGGCCCAATCCTGAGTATTATGAGCTAAAGCAATAGACATATTAGATATCAAATAATTAGTAGTAGAGGATCTGTCCAAATTTGCATCGAAAATACAATTGAAGTCCCCCCCCCAAAAGATGGGGATCTCGAATTGTGTGACCATCAATGAGAGATCCAGGGGTTAAAGCAAGAAAAAACTTTGTGCCTGAAATGTGGAGCAAGGAGGATTTGTGTGCCTGAAATCTGAAATCTTTTCTGGAGCGGGGGGCTTGGTGTTGCCGTCACAAAATGAAGAAACAGAATAGAATAATAAAATGCTGCTTTATGCACTGACTCACCAATATTAATAATGTACTTTGTACTGAGTTATTTACCATATCAGTCACCACCCGATTTTCTACAAAAACTCTACTTTTTTTTAATACCTTAAGTAAATTTAGCTGGTAGTAGGATTTTAATTAGGGCTGCATGATTTTTAACAAATATCTAATTGCTGATTATTTTGACTGATACTTCAACTCAACACAAATCTCACTTGAAATGCCTTTAATAAATATGTTAAATTATCTATAAACCAAAAGCATCTGATCCAGCCTGATTAAGAGATAAAGAGAGTGGCAGGAACCTTGGTCACTATATTAATAGCTTTAGTAGTTAATTTTCAGATTAAACTTTTAAAAGCATAATGAGTTTATAAATAAAGATTAAACTTTCAGTGGTTACCAGACTTTTTGACTTATAGCTCCTACATCTCTTTTTTTGCCTTGGTGCTATGTATTTTTAGAAGCATTTATCAATCAATCAATCAATCAAAATTTATTTCTAAAGCACATTTAAAAACAACCACAGTTGACCAAAGTGCTGTACATGATAAAAGGGCATGACATAAAACAAATAAAACACATAAAACACATAAGACAATAAGAATTTGTATGTACAATCTCAAGCTCTGTCGAATGCTAGTGAGAAAAAGTGTGTTTTCAGAGCTGATTTAAAACTCCCAAGGCTAGAGGCTGATCTGATCTGCGGCGGTAAGCTGTTCCACAGTTTTGGGGCGGCTACAGCAAACGCTCGCTCCCCCTTTGTTTTTAGCCTGCATTTAGGGACAGCTAAAATCAAATGGTCAGCTGATCTTAAATCTCTCCCGGCTTATACAACTGTAGAAGGTCGTTTAGGTAAGAAGGAGCAACACCGTTCAGAGCCTTAAAAACAAACAACAAGATTTTAAATTTATCCGGAAGCGAACTGGAAGCCAGTGCAGGGAGGACAGCACCGGTGTGATGTGTTCTCTCTTTTTTGTTCCAGTCAGTAAGCGAGCAGCAGCGTTCTGTACTAGCTGCAGGCGCTGGATAGAGGACTGGTCTAGACCCACATACAAGGAGTTACAATAATCAAGCCTGGAGGTGATGAATGCATGAACCACTCTTTCCAGATCTTGGGGGAAGATATGGCTTGACCTTGGCCAGCAGCCTCAACTGATAAAAAGCACCTTTGACCACAGAGCCAATCTGTTTGTCAAATTTAAAAGCACTGTCAAAAGTCACACCAAGACTCTTTAGAGAGGAGCGACAGTTAGGTGCAAGGTGTTCGAGAAAATTGGCTGAGCAGTCCAGGACATTTGGATTTCCAAACACAATAGCCTCTGTCTTATTGTCATTTAAGTTTAGAAAGTTTATGTTCATCCATGTTTTAATGTCTTTCAGACAAGATAGCAGAGGCTGCAGAGAATCCTTACAATTTACTTTCAGAGGAAAATATATTTGTACGTCATCTGCAAAGGAGTGGAAAGAGACATTGTGCTTGCGAAAGATAGAACCCAGGGGCAGCATGTACAGAACAAAAAGCAGAGGGCCTAGAATGGAGCCTTGGGGAACCCACAAGAAAGAGGGGCCACGCCTGAAGAGGACTCACCCAGATGGACGGAGAAGGTTCTCTCTGTCAAATAAGCGAAAAAACTTCAGGGCAGTACCTTTAATCCCCACACAATGCTCTAAGCGCAGTAAAAGGGTCTCATGATCCACTGTGTCAAAAGCTGCTGTCAGATCTAAGGTAACCAGAATAGCAGCACACCCAGAGTCAACAGTTAAAATCAAGTCATTAAAAACCCTTAAAAGAGCAGTTTCAGTGCTATGACGAGCTCTGAACCCAGACTGAAACTTCTCATAGACGCTGTTTTCGATTAAAAAGGATTGAAGTTGTTTAAAAACTACTTTCTCCAACACTTTGGACAGGAAGGGTAGTTTGGAGATAGGCCTGAAGTTGGAGAGCAAAGAGGGGTCAAGATTAGGTTTTTTTAGAAGGGGCTGCACAATAGCATGTTTAAAAGCTGATGGGAAACTACCTGAACTGAGACAGGCATTTACCAACACCAGAAGCACTGACCCTACCGAGTCAAACACCCCCTTTAAAAACTTGGAGGGAATGCTGTCTGAAGAGCAGCTAGTAGGATTCAAATCGTGAACAACCTCAGATAGCTCAGACAGAGAGACTGGCTCAAACTGGTTAAAAGCAGCTTGGCACAGTGGAGGGACACAGGGGTCAGGGTCAGTAGAGACAGGGATAGACCGCAGAGCAGTGATTTTGTCAGTGAAGAAGCTGAGAAAATCATTACATTTAGGCTGTTTGCAAAATTGTATCGCGCTTGATGTAAATTAAACAGGCAGTTACGTCAAAATTTCGCCTCTGGGCAAGCATGTCCTCATTGAAATGGATCATATAATGTTGTGGTGGTGACTTTAAAACTTCAGCATAGAGGATTTTTTTGCAACTTTCATTTCTGTCTGGTTTCTGTTACGTTACCTTCAAAATTACCGCTGGCTTACCGGAGCCTCTCCTGCTCAATCTGTGCTCTGTGTCTCAATGTGACATGATGTGAAAGCATGCGCAGGCGTCAGTGTTGATTGGCTATCACTTGTGCCATGTAACCAATCAGAGGGGACATTGTTACAAAGCCCAGTGCAGTGGGGACTGCATGCAGGGAGGGAGAGGCTGTATCAGAGCCCAAGGAGCGACTTTTAAAATACATTTATTTGATCAATTACAGATGAAAAAAACGTCTGATGCCAATTATGGTAAACAGTAGGTTGTGTTTAATCATTTCCCGGTTCACACACACATATATACATACATATACATACATACATACATACATACATACATACATACATATACATACATACATACATACATACATATACATACATACATACATACATACATACATACATACATACATACATACATACATACATATATATATATATATATATATATATATTATATATATATATATATATATATATATATATATATACATATATATATATATACACACATATACACATACATATATATATATATATATATATATATATATATATATATATATATATATATAATATATATATTTTTTTTTTTAGGGGCAAATGCAAGTGAAATGCTTGCACAGTCGAGCACTTCTGCCCGTGCCGGACAGAAACTTCGCCATGCCGGAAATCCGGCGCTATGCCGCAGAACTTTAACCCCTGGAGATCATTAATGAATTTTGGGTCATCATAATTAGGGCAATAACAATTTAGTAAAATGATTTCAGTCTAGTCAAGGAGACCCCTGACAAAAATAAATCTACCATTTATGTCAAACTTTACTTCTTCAGGGAGAAATGGAATATTCTGCCTGATGAGAATCGCAACACCTTTCGAGTTGGAAGTGAAAGAGCAAAGAAACACTTTTCCTACCCATCCAGATTTGAGCTGTTCATGAGTTGAGAATAGAAGATGTGTTTCTTGTAAGAATGCCACATCCACTTGTTTATTCAGATAATATATTTTTTTTTCCTTTTCAGCGACTTCCCCATTCCTTAATATTATAAGTTATGAAATTATATTTAAGCATTTAAAATGATTCAAGGGAACACCTGGATGCAAATTTGGAAAGAAGGGGGAAGAAAGAGGAAAAAAAGAAAAAGAAAAAAAAAAGGGAACACCCAAAATCCTCCCCATCCACCCATTTGATACTTTCTGAGTACATCCTGGGATGTAAAAGGGACAACACTCTGTCCTACATTTATAAATTATTTTAAGGAGATTAAGTATAACAAATACCATTTTATTTTAATCTAAAAAAAAAGAGAGAAAGAAAAAATAACAACAAAACCCACCCCTAAAGAAAATGATCAAGAAGAAGGTAGAGAAATAAGATAAGATAAGATAAGATAAGATAAGATAAGATACACCTTTATTGATCCCACAATTGAGAAATTCCAGTGTTACAGCAGTCAAGGGGAAAGAGTCTGATTAAAGATTTCAAAAATTAAACTTAAAAACTTAGAACTTAACACTAGACATGAAAAATAAAGTACAAATATACAAGAAACGGCGAGAAATAACAATAACAATAATAATAATAATAATAATAATAATAATAATGAGTGGATAAAAAAGAGCAGTGAATAAAAATGAGCATTGGATTACAGAGAGCACATCTAGTGCAAATGACTGTGCAAAAACAGCAGACAGCTGTTTTGTCCATAAAGTGTCCATAGTGTCCATAAAGTGTTTATCATGCAGTTCACTGTGAGCAGTGCTGGTTATGTAGTCTGAAAGCAGCACGCAGGAAGGACCTGCGATAGCGTTCCTTCACACACTTTGGGTGAATCAGTCTATCGCTAAGGAGCTCTCCAGAGTTTTTATCTCCTCCTGCAGGGGATGGGAGTCGTTAGTCCTCCTTTCTCCCACCACCTGCACAGAGTCTAGAGAGCATCCCAGGACAGAGCTGGCCTTCTTGACCAGCTTGTCCAGTCTCTTCCTATCTGCAGCCGAGACGCTGCTGCCCCAGCCAAGACGCTGCTGCCCCAGCAGACCACTCCGTAAAAGATGGCTGATGCCACGACAGTGTCAAAGAAGGTCTTCAGGAGCGCCCCCTGCACTCCAAAAGGTACTTATAAGATGTCACCATCTCAATGTCCTCTCACTGGATGTTTCCCGGTGTTGGGGGGGAGGAGTCTGCGCCTGTGAAAATCCACCATCAGCTCTTTGGTTTTCCCTGCGTTGATCTGAAGGTGGTTCCTCAGGCACCAGTCCACAAAGTTCTGGTTCAGTTCTCTGTACTCCCTGTCGTCCCCATCTGTGATGAGGCCAACGATGGCAGAGTCATCAGAGAACTTCTGCAGATGACAGGTGGGGGTGTCGTATGAAAAGTCTGCAGTGTAGAGGGTAAAGAGGAACAGTGCCAGCACTGTCCCTTGCAAGGCTCCCGTACTGCAGACAACCAAGTTCAATACACAATCCTGGGTCCTGACATACTGCAGCTGGTCCGTGAGGTAGTCCAGGATCCAGGATGTGAGGTGATTAGCCACCCCTATGTGCTCCAGTTTGTCCCTCAGAAGTGCAGGCTGTATGGTGTTGAAAGTGCTGGAGAAATCAAAGAACATGATTCTCACAGAGCTTCTGGGCTTCTCCAGGTGAGAAAGAGCTCTATGCAGGAGGAAGATGACGGCGTCGTCCACCCCAATGCCAGGCTGGTAGGCAAACTGCAGCGGGACCATTGAAGGGCCTACTGTGGGGCGGAGACGAGACAGGACCAGGCGCTCCAGAGTCTTCATGAGCTGTAATGTTAGTGCCACTGGTCTGAAGCTACTGAAGTCCTTGGGTTGTGGAGTCTTGGGCACAGGTACCATGCAGGATGTCTTCCACAGCTGTGGTACTCTCCCCAGCCTCAGGCTCAGGTTGAAGATGGTTTCAACTATCCCGTACAGTTGGTCTGCGCAGGACATCAGGAGCCTGGAGCTGATGCCGTCTGGACCCGCAGCCTTCCACGTCTTTATCCTCCTCGGTCGATCTTTCACTTGACAGGTAGTGAAGGACAAGCTGGAGCAGGGGGGCTGTGTGTTGGGGGTGGAGGAGATGAGGTGGAGGGAGGAGTGTGGGGTGGTGAGATGTCCGGGGGAACGGGGGTGGGGGAGGTGCCGAAGCAGTGTGCCAGGAGTGTAGATGGGGGGGAGGTGAAGGTGAGGATGAGGGGGGTTGCAGCCGTGATGTCTGGGTCAGGGGAGGGGAAGACTGATCAAATCTATTGAAGAACACATTCAGATCATTCACCCACTACTGGTCGCCTCTGGCCTGGGAGTCTGGCTGTTTGTGACCTGAGATGTTTTTCAGACCTCTCCAGACTCCGCTGACGTCGTTCTGCTGCAGCTGTTCCTCCATCTTCTTCCATTCTTCCTTTCCCCGCCTGATGTTTCTCCATAGCTCCTTCTGCACGGTCTTCTTCTTGAAGTCCCCAGAGATCAGAAGGAGGGCCTGAGGGTGCTGTGTTTGCAGCCTACTTGTAACAGAGTGGAGAATGTCACAAGCAGACTCAGCCTTTGCAGACGGGGGGACATACACTGGTACCATAATGACATGAGAAAACTCCCTGGATAGATAATATGGTCTCATGCCAACAGCCTGCAGCTCAATGTCCCTGCAGCAATGCTGTTCCTTGATAGTGATGTGCCTGGAGTTACATCATCTATCATTCATAAACACCTCCCTCCTTTCCTCTTACTGCTATCCGCTGTCCTGTCATGTCTGATGAGCTGGAATCTGTCCAGCGTGGCGATTAGAGATGGGATTTATGGCTCTTTGAGGGGAGCCGGATCTTGGTGAGCTGTTCAAAAAACTGGCTCATTTGACTGATTTTTATTATTATTAAGTTTTAAGAAGCCAGCCTGGTGATAACTCATTTTACCTTGGAAATAATCACTGGGAGGAGATTTGGAACAAAATAATATAAAGTTAGATATCCCACCAATATCTGAGTTTGAATTATTCTGAAATATTGATTATAACCTCGTTTGACATGTGTGGACTAGATTTTAAAGTCTGATCTGGATTCATTGTAAATATTCCACAAGTTTGCGCCATATCACTCCGCTTTGACAGTGACATCTCTATTTTGGATTCAACACTTACAAATAAACATTAAAAAACAAAGCAGGCTACAATGAATTTTGCTCTGGGGAGGAGCAAAGGAGGAGCACACAGTGATATTCAAAAAAAAAAAAGAACGGTTCCCAGCTGCGACTCAGTTCCCATCGTTCTTGTTAACGAGCCGTTCAATAGAATCGGTTCATTCGTGAACGTCACAACACTTGCGGCGATTGTGTCCGGTACTTCCGCGTTCAGCCATGTCTCTGTAAACACCAGCATACTGCTCTGCTGGTACTCCCTCTGATGGCGAGTCAGCGCCGACAGCTCATTCATCTTGTTGGGGAGCGATCTTACGTTCCCCACGACAACGGACGGGAGGATGGGTTTGTACCATCTCCTCTGGTGTCGGCGCTGCACTCCGGCGCAACATCCCAGCTTCCTTCTCCACAGCTCGCAGGGAATATCGTGCCTCTCCTCAGGCCGCACCGCGGTGTGGTGACGCAGCGCTCACAGCTGGTCCTGGGTGTAAACAATGGAGTGCCAGATCCCCGCACACGATCATGTCCGTAGAAAAATAGGAGAAAGACCGCTGTAAAGAGAGCAGTCTTCGCCTCCATACCAAAACAGAACAGAAGTGCTACCTAGCTAACTTAAAAAAAAACTCAAAAGAAATCTCATCTCATCTGTCCTGCTAATCTACAATCTGGGAGGGGGGGGGGGGGGGGGCATTTGACCACCAGGAGGGAAAATTATTTAATAGTAGCTACTAAAAAGAATAAAAGTGGTGATAGTCATCATAATCCATTTTCATCATGATTTTCACCATAATTAGGATAGTAATTTTACCTGGTGCAAAATAAGACTCAGACCTGTTGGTAAAGTTTAGTCTCTAATTAGACTCTGTTGTCCTCTACTGAACACTTTCTAAATAAACATCCCCATTTACATGGCCCACCTAAAGGAGCCTGAAAAGAAAAAAAAAGGGGAAAAAAATCACTTAATTAATTATAACCAACCACGTTTGTTTGTTATAACCAACAACACATTGTTAGGTCAGGTTAATAAGTTCCATATATAGCTATTTTAGATGCCATAATTCAAACAGAAGATAGGACAAGGTATAGCCTGTATGATTTAATCAAATGCCCCCCATAGTCAATCAATAGTTCTGCAATCAGATGAGGCTCCAGTTGTAACCACCTGTGACCATCTCAGCAGATCAATGGCTTTCTATGATGTCTGATTTAGTCAAAGGTAGGTTGTATAGTTATTACGTTTCCCACATAGTAAACTTTTGTTCAGATAAAGGTGTTAGTCATTTGCTGTGCCCAGGATAGTACACCATCGCCTCCTTGTGGTCCGTGAAGGACATAGTTTTGTTGACAAATGTTGTGATCACCTTGCAAAGAAATAGTAACCCATACGTTAGGGATGTGAATCTTTGGGTGTCTCACGATTTGATTCGATTCCAATTCTTAGGGTCACGATTCGATTCAAAATCGATTCTCGATTCAACCGATTCTCGGTTCAAAAATTGATACAATGCATAGTGTGGTAAGGCATACTGAATGACTCATGTCGAGCTGCTGTGTCCCAGGGAGATAATAAAACCCAAAATGAGTCCAAACTCCTTCTTCATTGAAGATGGGACTTGCTGAATTTGCTGCTCCTCCATAGCTCCTGCCCCTCCTCACAGTAGAGTTGTGCCGAGTCTTTTTTTTTTTTTCCAAGCTTGCTGCAACGCTGTGTACAGAAGCGCGTGGGGGCGCGCAAAGAGACAGGGGAACGTTAATAAAAAAATCGATTTTTGAAGTTTATGAATCGATTCAGAATTGTGGATGATTAGAATCGCAATTCCTATGTGAATCGATTTTTTCCCCCACCCCTACCATACATCACATTTGCATCCCGCAGGCGCGCCCGCACCACGTGCCTGCACGTTCAGTCAATGCTACCAGAACAGGAAGTTCTGTGAACTTCTTTTAATGGGGGTATTCCATCAACGTAGCTAAGAATATCCAGACTTAGGTGTAATCTTGAAGTTTGACTAAATGCCAGCTCCCAATCTAGCGCCAGCCCGTTCCATCAAGTGAAATCAGCTGGCTCCAACTGACGCTAATTCAAGCCTCACCTGTTAAGCCTCAACTCATGCACGCGCCCAGGGAAAATAAAAAGCCCACACAAGTTGAGTGCTGAAAATGTTGCAATTTGACGCTTTAATCTTCTCTCTATCTCTCCAACAGGCAGAGTGAATGTCTATACTTATGAGAAATGGCTTAACGACTAAACATTTCCTGTAATTAAACTGGTAAACTGGTTTATACTAAATCTTTTAAGATTTAAATAGCACATTATTGCGCGATGAGCACCGCTTACATTGTGCTTTCAATAAATACTACTGCATTGTTCAAAAATTATTAATTGTGTCTCAAATTATTCGAGGGGGGGACAGCTTCACTGAAGGGGAAGTCATGTCCCCCTTGTCCCCCTCGGGATTTCCGCCCCTGGAGTCTAACCCAAAATAAAAATCATAAGTCCCTGCTCAGTGCTTAAAAAATTATTTGACATGCTTCCCTGTTTTTGCACCACCCCTTCCACACTCATACATAACAGTCACTAAACTTAAAGTAAACATGGATTCAAATCACATGGACGCACATTAATTTGCTTGTCCGAGCAGAGCCAGGCCTGCACAGAATTGATCACTGCTGATTGCTGCACAATTCATGCCCAATAGATTTGTGTCCAACTTCATCCTGACTTGCTCTAATGTCATGCACAGGTGGACAACAATAGATAACCTCACAAAAGCGATCAATCAATCAATCTTATTTATAAAGCCCAATATCACAAATACAATTTGCCTCACAGGGCTTTACAGCATACGACATCCCTCGGTCCTTTAGACCCTCACAGCGGATAAGAAAAAACTCCCAAAAAAAACCCGCAGTTCTTAGAGCCAGGTGCTGCAGTTGCTCTCCACCGTCTGCAAGACCCAGGGCATTAAGGTAAACTAACAGCTGATTGGTTTAGATGTTGACTCAACAATATGACAATTTTGATAAACTTTTTATTTTTGTTGAATTAGAGAGATCGTGGTTTGATTTGTCTAATTTGACTAAGTGATTTAAGACTGAAGGCTGCTGAAAACTGTCGATTAGACCCGAAGTGACCGTGGCTTTTTGTCACCGCCTCCTGGCCGTTTTCCAGGCGAGGCGCAGTTCATACCAAGCACGCCTAATAATTGACATTATGTAACCTCACCAAGTGATAATTATCGCTTCTAAGCAGGATTTCATTTGGTCTGGATCATCACAGAGAGAGTACTTTTTACCGTGACTTCACCTGTGTGGCTGCTCTTAAACAAACCAGCAGCATCTCATGACATGAGACGGAAGTTAGTTCAATAGAAAGTTAGGGGGTCTGAATTCTGCATAAATCCTATCCAACACATTTTCCCAGCAAAAGCAAACCTTAGAGCGTCACTTCAACAAATTAGCATAATCAGTACAGGGACTACGGACAATAAATCCTATAAACAGATTTACTGCTGTTTTGCGTTTACACACACTTGTTGACTGCGTAGTTGGCCAATGTCCAAAGCCATTTCGAAACACTTGAAATCATCGTGGCTAACTTTACCTTGTTGTAGTGGACCTCGGGTTGGGTGCTGGGTGCAGGGATGGCGGCCGCAGAGTAGTGACACACCAGCGGTCGGTTTAGTTTGGTAATGGCCCGGGACAGGACGGTACGGAGCATGATAGACGTTGCAGCACGACAAACTCAACCCGAAATGTGATCTCAGCCTCCGAACTTAGACTGTGCGGACCTGACTGTGCCCCTCGCGGACTTTAGTCATACGTAATATGATGCATTGCGTCATCACGTAAAGTCTGCAAGGCCGAGAATGGCACTTCGCCGCAAAGAATAAACCGGTTCTCAATAAATGACTCATTCCTGTGGCTACTGTGCGTCAACGTCGCCGCCATCTTGAGGAGGTCACGGCCGGCTGGCTAGCACTCATGTGTATGGAGATAAGTCTTCAGCAAACTTGGCGTGCTCACTCAAAAGTCTTAAAGTGTAGGCTTATTGGGTGCCGGTGTCCAAAAAAATATAGCAAAGCAGAAAAACCCGACAGCACTCACTAATAATATAATGGATTGTACAGCAGCTGTTGAACGGACGTGCTTCAGCTCACAGCCTTCCTCAGCCTTAAATGGTTTGTGGGCGTGTGTCCCTTTTAAGAGCAATCAGCTGGTTCAGATTAACATTAAAAACAAAACAATACAATGTCTTTGGATTTTGTATTGTATTTTGTGCTTCAAGATTTTCTATTAGGCTATTCTATTTTTTATCATTTTGCTGCATTGAATCTTAGAACACTGTTTATGTTGTTAGGCAGGCGTTAGTTGACGTTTTAGTCTAGGTAGGAAACGTTACAGGTGGTCAGTACCACTGTCCTCTGTTTGAATTGGAGTGAGAGAAGCTGGCTGTTGTGCCATGTGCATGTGTTAATATTAAAGCCAAGGTGCTTCTGTCTGTATCTGACTAGTTAACTGACTCGGCTATATGTTGAGGAGCTGCTGTATCAAAATGAGATGCCTTCCTCCAGAAATTAGGGTTATGGTATATTTCCTTTATGATTCCAATCCATTCCTCTTTTGCTGTGGCTCAGCATTTAAATTACTCAGATTTGATGGTTTATTCACAGAGTTTCCCCTATCCAAAAAGTGTTGTGCTTGTCTTTCACAAATGTGGGAATGATGGTCCGAAATTGCGTTAAAATGTACATAACAGTGAAATTTCTCTTGCCTGGCTGGCCAGCACTCTGGGTGGTCAGTCAGGAAAGTAGACGAGAGCAGGCGGCCACAGGGGGGGGGGGGGCGGTGACAAAAAGCTGCGGTGAAGTCAGACAGTTTCCGACAGTTTCCAGCAGCTTTCAGTCCGTACAGGAAGACACAGACACACTTGCATCCTGTCTGGAATGATGTCAATTCATTAAAAAGGGATCAGACCCATATACCAGTTTGTTTACAGTCTCCAGTTGTTTATCCTATCCTACTATCCTATCCTACTATTAAATGGAGAAAGCTCTGTCCCGCCGTCTGTCTGTCATCATCCATTTTCCTCCTCACTGCTTTGACCTACTTCTCTGAACTTGTACATGGGCTTTCATCTTGGTCATGTGAAGACAGCCACGATGCCATTTTTGCATTTTCCCCCACATTTCTACTGTTTATATTCGCGTTTTTGTCCACTACCCATTCATACTGTGAGCACCATTAGCAGCGTGAGCTACGCATGTGCGGAGACCATTTCTAAAACACCTGCGCTGGGACCACAGTTTGGCTGGGAAGCCTTTATCGCCAACACTTGCAGATTGAAACCTGTAGGCCTCTGTGTGTACCTGTATGCCCGTGCACGGCCCCGCACACGCACGTACCTCCGTGCTGTCAGCCAAAACTATGTTCCATGTATTTTGCCATAAAGCATGTTTCTTAATACAGTGTGCATTGTTTGTCTTACATTAATATGTATTGCACAGTGCATTTACAGTGCTCTGGTTTGGCATCTCCTCCAATATACTGTTTTTGATTTCTTATTCCTCTATACATAACACATCCCTGGGTATGGACTAGTGATAAACTAATTTATTAAAATGCTTTACAGGTGATTTGTAGTTTATGTTCATGGTTTATCCTCCATTTGACATGAATTCTCCTGTAAATCAGCATCATATCAGTTTGACCTGTCCCCTCAACTACACAGGCTAAATAAACTTTAATTTAATAATTAATAACCTGTTTGACTATAAGGTTAATATTTTCAGTGGAAAAAAAATACAAGACAACAGTTTTCATTAAGGCTCAGTCAGATACAGTCAGGCCTTCACATCTGTACATGATGTTACGATACGATACGATATACTTTATTGTCCCCATGGGGAAATTTGTTTTGGACTCGTATGCTGCGCACAACATGCCTCCACAGTGTGATAAAACAAACAACATAATGAATTGCACATAGTCAACATTGCACATTACAAGATATTGCACATACAAATACATAACACATATTGCACATTGCACATATTGCACATACCCTGTGGTAAAAAACCCATGGAGATATTGCACAATCCCTGCAGCCTCAAACAGCACTATTTAAAAGTTTAATGGAGGTAGGAACAAATGAATTTTTAAATCGGTTAAGTTTACAGTGGGGAACTCTGTATCGTCTGCCAGAGGGCAAGAGCTCATATTCTAAGCAGGATATGTGATGGGTCAGTCAATATCCTCTGAGCCTGCTGAAAAACAGACTGCTCGTAAGTTGATGGAGGGACTGGTACTCGTTTCTCCCCATCACCTTCATGGCTGTGTGAACCAGACGGGACAGCTTAGTTTTTAACTGTACAGTGAGGTTTCCAAACCACGCTGACATGCCATATCTGATCACACTTTCCAATACAGCCTGATAGAATAAAAACATAATCCTCTGGTCCACACCATACACTCTGAGTCTGCGCAAGAAGTAAAGTCTCTGCTGTAGACGAGAACACACAGTCTCAACATGATCTTTAAAGCTGAAAGTGTTGTCCAAGTGCACACCGAGATACTTGTATGAGCACACCTGTTCGATATGTGTGTCATGTATGACCACAGGACGTTGTTATTACGATGTTATTTTAAGAATCCTCACATCCCACTGACCACAAGTCTCTGTGTTGCTAAATACTGCTAAATAGTTTAAACAGTCCAGTGTTAATATACAGTAGACTCTGTATAGTTTATGATGAATGTATTTAGTCTCTGACAACTAAACTTCCCCATCAGTCACACAACATGTTTTCTGTTCACAGAATAAACCTTCAAATCAGACAAATACAATCTTAATCTCTAAAATTCAACAAAAATGAAAAGTTTATCTAAAACATCATCTTGTTGAGTTGATATCTGAACCAGTCAGCTGTTAGATCAGGTGAGAGCCAGGCGGTGCAGTTGGTGGAAAGCAACTGCAGCAACTGGCTCTAAAACACTGCGGCCGCTTCGCTCTCACGGTTTTATTGCCGTCCACTTTTGTAATACGTGAGAGCAAGTCGGGATGAAGTCTGACACAAAACTAACTGGCATGCATTGTGCGCCGATCGCCGGTGATCGAATCTGCGCAGGCCGGGCTTATCTCGAACGCACCTTTTGTTTCCACCGCGGCCGCTCGGCTGTTCACCGGTTACTGTGTCGTGTAGGCATGTGTTAGTGGATGTGTGTGTGGAGGAATCAACACCGGCACGAAAGAACCAATACCACTGGCACTTATCAATACTACAGTCTTTGATAATTTAGTACCAGGTTTCGGTACCCATCCTTAATCAAAACACAAACGAAGGGAAACTTGTAGAAATGAAATAAAGTTTGCAGAGGCTTCCCATGCCAGGAATTGCGGAACACTGCAAGTGCGTGTTCCACCAATCAGCGTTCCTCGGCACACAGCCCCGCTCTTCAAGAATTCTGGGTAATGTGAAAAGTCCTACCCCACAACTAGGTAGTTTTTTCATAGAAAGTTTGGGGTTGAGGGAGAGTTTTTTTCCACGGGTAATTTCAGTGGAAATGCACCGAAGCTTTTCACAATCCCAGGTAAATGAAAATGAAAAGTTCCTGCGGTGTGAAAGGGCTGTGAGGTAGCAGTTTAAAAGACAATATCAAAACACCTCTCAGTGTAATGCAGTTGAATTAATTTAAATAGCATTAGCATTGTACATGGTAGAAGAAAATAACCATGCAGAAAGAAGAAGAAAATCCGCATACTGAATTAGAGCTCCCAGTTTTCTTTATTGACTAAAATGCAAGGTTTTGACCCGAATGGTCTTCCTCAGGCAACTTCAAAAGAATGAGATGGCAGGTGGCAGGTATATATATAGTCTAAGGCATAGTCCACACGAGCATGGGTATTTTTAAAACCGAACTTTTTTGGCTTCCAGTTTTAAAAAAAATGTACGTCCATACGAGCGGTGTAATAAAAATACCTCCGTCCACATGACACCGCAAATTCCACTATCAAGCAATGTAATCCACATGCCAAAGCAGTAGGTGGCCCATATAACTCCTAACTATAAGGCCATTATAGCCAATCAGAAGGCAGTAAAATGTCATTACTGGAAAAACAACAACAAGCGTATTATGCAGCAGGAGTAGTCTCCGTAATAGCACACTCTTGCGCCTCTGTTGCTGGATGTGGTTGAGCAGCGTTAATTGTATGATACAGCCACAAAGTGCTGATATGCTGCTAAATAGCAGTATTTTGTTTAGGTCCATCCTCACACATACTGGATCAGGTAATAACACAGCTGTTTTCTGTTTACGTCGCACACTGTGACGTCATACAATGGAGACGAGACAAAATAACTCCAGTTATCCTGTCCACACATGACTGCTGACACTGGACTTTTCCAAAAAGTTCACCCTGGACTCTGGGTACAAATAACTCCAGTTCCAGTTACTGCGGTTACATGTGGATGAAAGGCCAAACTGTGAACAAAGAGTCACGGTTTTATAAATACCTGGGTTGGTGTGGACAGCCCCTAAGAGCCAGGTGACATCCCACCCACGTCATCTGTCAATCAAACAATCAGACAGACATTCAGGTGAGCCATATATAGGCATATAATGGCTACTTAGTATGCACAAAGGATTTGCATATCAATAAGTGCAAAGAATACAGATACAAAATATACAAATTGTTATTGGGGAAACACAAAATACAAAAGAGACAACTTAACTATTAGAAAAAACTTTTTTTAGAATTTTTTTTTTTTTTTGCAAAAAACAAACAAACATAGGATTACAGTTTTAAAAGGACATGGCACTGAAAAAGAAGATCCAGTAGGTCTCCCTTTGAAGGAGTCTTCTTTCAATGTCACCACCCCTACACTGTTTTTGAACCCTCTCCACTCCTAGATAGCGCAGAGCACAAACATTGTGACCTGCTTTTTTAAAATGGGCCGCAACAGGGCTGTGCTCGTCACCCGATCTGATCTTGCTCCTTTGTTCACTGATTCTAGTATGTAATTCCCTGGATGTTTTCCCAATATATGCAAGGCCGCATGGATCATGTAAATCACATGTGTGGTACTGCATGGGATGGCCCAACGAATAGAAATGTTGCGACCTGTGTGTAGATGGACAAAAGTTTTGCACCTCTGTGTAGACGCAGTGGGAGCAGCCCCCACATTTGTAGTTACCATCTGGTAGACTGAGAGTAGACTGAGAGGTTTTGGTGTGTTTTGGGGGCTAATGTCAGATCTGACCAGGCTATCCCTGAGGTTGTTAGGACGTTTAAACACTAGTTTGGGTGGTTCAGTGAACACATGCTTGAGTTTAGGATCTGAGTTTACAACATGCCAGTGTTTTTGGATTGTCTCCCTAAACTTAGCACCAAGAGGGAGTATCTGACACAGTACATAGTAGAGTTGCGGGTGGGTGCCTTTTTTCTAGGTTGGAGGCATTCTTCTTGTGTCATCTGGTCATAGCGCCCCCTGGCTGCAGCAACCCACTCCTGTCTGTAACCCCTATCAAGGAACCTGTTGGAAAGGTCTGAAGCCTGTGCTGCATATGTGCTGTCATCACTGCATACTCTGTGAATTCTGTGAAACTGACTGATAGGCAGGCTTTTGATAAGTGGCTGGTGTTTCAATATGTTGGTTTACGTAAAAGATCTGTGTGTAAACGGTCACCACTTTTTCATATCAGAACATCTAAAAAACCGATGATTTCTTTGTCATATTCAAGTGTAATACGCAAGTGATCATTATTTGAGTTCAGGTACTGGTGAAACTCATTCAGCTCTTCTACAGTGCAGTCAACAATGACGAAGATGTCATCAGTAAACCTTCGGTATAATAAAAGCTTTGACCAAAATGGGTTTGCTGTATATATTTGTTTTCAAAGTGGCCCATATATAGTTTTCAAAAAGGCCCATATATAGGCAGGCATAGTTTGGTGCCATCTTGGTGCCCATAGCAGTACCATTTGATTGTAAGTAGAAGTCATCTTCAGACCTGAAATAGTTGCTGCTGTGGACTATGTGAGCTAAATCTCAAATGCATTCAGTACTGGGCTTGGATGTAACTGGGTGTTGGCTCAAAAAATGCTCTAATGCCTCTATACCACCCCTTTCTGGAATACAAGTGTACAGTGACTGGACATTAAAAGTAGCCATAAGAAGAGAGTCAGTGACATTATCAAAAGATTTAAGTGAATTAATAAAATCACTAGAGTCCTATAAATAGGAGGGCAGAGTAATAACCTAGTGTTTAATAAAATCGTCCACATTGGCTGAGATGTTTTCAGTGAGGCTGCCTTTGCTGCTCACGATGGGTCTGCCTTTTAGGGGAATGTCTAAGCCCTTGTGTATTTTAGGGAGTGTGTAGATTACTGGAATGACTGGATGTTCAACTGACAAAAAATCAAAAACACTCTTTATCAAACTCAGATTTGCTCAAATGAGCTGTAAGTCTCAACTGCACTTCATCTTTAAGTCTATGGGTGGTATCAGAGGACAACTTCTGATAAAAGGTGGTGTCCCTGAGTTGTCTTTTGATTTCACGGACATAATCTGATGCATTCTGTAGAACTATGGCTCCTTCCTTATCTGCAGGCCGTACTACAACCATGTGAACTTTGCTCAAGTCTGTGAATGCATCCCTTTCTGCTTTGGACAAATTATTGAACACTTAATAAACTTTTCACATCATCTTCCACCAACCGACAATATGTGTCAAGTGATGCATTATGGTGTTTAGGTGGAACGAAGGTGGATCTTCTCTTGAAGG
>CM048919.1:2712918-2720418 GCA_026686955.1 Epinephelus cyanopodus
TCGTCAATTTATGAATAAATATGGAGTGGAAACGCTCATGCATGAGCACCAAGTTCCTACATTAATTGAAAGGCTTTACAAATGTGCCGAAAATAATGTGTATATTTCTGGCTTTCTGCTACATCCCAGGGGGGTCTGCCCATTGGTCCGACATCCCATTGTTCCAACCATATTAAACCCATTGTTACGAAGTCCCGTACTTCCGAAATCATCATGATGCCCCGTGGTTAAGGTCCGGTAGGTTTAGGCACAAAAAACACTTGGTTAGGGTTAGGAAAAGATCATGGTGTGGGTTAAAATGAAAAAGAAAGTGGCAAACACGTAAGCCGTGAGGATCAGGGTATCTTCAAGCAGTTCATTTTTTCGTTTTAAACCAAAAACGAAAAAACGGAAATACCATCGTTTTTTCGTTTTTTTCCTTTTTGGTTTAAAACGAAAAAAATGAGAAAACGGAGCCGTTTTTCCGTTTTCTTGTCAGAATCAAAAAAACGAAACACGATAAAACCAAATTCACAGCCCGATTTTGGTTTTCTGCAGATTCATTTTTTCATTTATTGTTTTGGACAAAAAGTAGAACTGCGGTGACATCAGAGGCGGAAGTAACTTTAAAATAAAAGACAGGAAGATAAGATCGCCAATAAAACTTATAAATATCCTAGAAAACTTTACCGTGTATCTTTTATTTCCACTTACACCTGATGTTTTGCGCATTTTGAAAAGCTGCCTGCCATTGATGTGAGGATCTTTTTATTCATAAAATTAGAAATAAAATGTTATGATAGCAAACGTTATATACAGTAAAACTTGTTGTTCAACCATAACGTTGCTGTTCAGTGACTAATAAGGGAAATCGTCATGCATATTGTTCCCATGAAGGACGTATAGGGATTCCCTCAAAGGCTGTGTTTTAATATTCATTCGCCGAATTGTTTGCAATAAAGTGCAATAAAGTAATCGAGGATATAATAAATTATTGTGTGTGCCGCAATGTTACTTTTAACACGGAGTTTCTCCATAATGCATCGTTGCGTCAGTGAAGTGCCAAGCTGATGTTTGTCCTTTTTACCAGCAGATGACAGTAGGCCAATGGATTTATTTGCTGTCAATGAAAGCCTGGTTTTCTCTTAGTTTCTGTTGGATTATACAGACCTGCAATTCTTCAGGTTATTGATACGGACAATTCAAATTATATGCAGCGTATTCTTTTATATTGTTGTATCACATAGGCCTATGCATTGTTGGCAGAGATGGGCAGCATTTTAGAAATGTCATAGAAAAATACATCCTGTGCCTTTTTTCAAAAACTGATTAATCAAATAAAATAATCAATGATTAATCGATTATTTAAAAATAAAAAATAAAAAAATACATAAGTTAGTGGCAGCCCTAACTGTATGCAACACATTTGATTCATATTATTTTAACCTGTTAGTGTTTCTTGCAATTTCCCTCACAAATAAACTAATAAATACATGAATACAAACACCTTAGCTACTATTGAACATTTGAATGTGATGAGGAACCTTTAATGTTCATATGAAGGCAAGTGAAGGAGCTGCTATGTTACGTTCTAATAACCTTTCCTATTTTAATTTTAACTTTTTTATGTCAACCTCCCAATGAGGTGCCACTTCCTCATCGCTACCTTGTGCATTGAGGCCCTCCAGACTGGACCACTATGGACGGAGTGTAGGGTGGTCCTCCTTACTGCTGGACCTGACCTGTACCTGTTGATTCTTGATTCAGTACATAGGGGGGTTTAATTTCTACTCCAGTCTGCTGTGCACAAAGAGAGACAGTGTGGAAAATTGAAAGCAGAGTAAAGTATGTACAAAATTATGTCATTTCTGTATTTGAAAAAGTCAAATCAACTGATTGCAATAATCGAACATACAAAGGCAAACTTAAGACAATAGGTAACATATATGTTTTCCCAGTTCTAACCCATGCCTGCATAGCCCATGCCTTTCCCCTATGGGGCCCATGCAGGACCCATATATGGTTCCCCAGTTCTGACCCATGCCCATTTAGCCCATAAATGTAGCTTGTGGGCCCCATATATGTTTTCCCAGTTCTAACCCATGCCCACATAGGCCATGCATGTCCCCTATGGGGCCCATGCAGTCAGCTCATATGGGCTTCCTATGTGGGACCAACCATGGACATGGGACAGGATGCTGGAGAGGGAGCTGGGCTCTCTAACCTCCCGGGTTAAAATAAAATAAATTGAATAATTTACAATTTGTTGACTGTGTTTCTCTCATGCGTGTGCGCTCTTTCTTTCTCTCTCGCAGTCTCACTCTGTTTCTTTTCTTTTGACTTTTCTAAGATGACAGATGCTGAATATATACTCCTTATCTGATGCTGTGGCTGTTTGTGGTTGGCTGAGAGGGATGTGAACTCATAAGTTTGCAACTGTGTTAATCAAATCAGGTTGGGTTTCCATTACGCGTGCAAATCGTGCCAAACGGTGCCAATCCCCTTTGATCTGACATCAGATGTGAGGGGACAGTCGATATATACATTTATCGTCTCCTCAGCTGTAAAACGCTCACTCTTTCCAGGTGGTAGGTCCACCATCTAACTAGCTCTCCGCTGTGCGCTCCAATCCCGCCTCATTTAAAGAGAATGAGAGGTGACACTCTGATTGGCTTATTGAATAATACACCTAAAACACACCCATGAGTAATTCACAGAGTAAGTCCAGCCTTTTTAGACTCTCCGCCATGGCGCACAGCCTGGAAACACAATGTCTAACTAGCAAGTGACTGGGACACGCCCATGCACTGCACGCCTGGCGCTTTGCGTTTTAGACCATCTAAATAGGGCCCGAGGCCTCCACGCAGTATGTGCTGTTCCTGAGAATCACTGGTCCAAAACCTCCTGGCGGGCACGTCCCCGGCAACGCTGAGCACAGTGAGAGTCTCCAGACCGTTTCATATTTAATTCCAGCCAGGACAAAACAGGAGTTTTTTTTTCTTGTGTTCATTGAAAAGTAAAGATTTGTTATCAAACTGCTTGTGGTCCCCACATTATGCATGTTGTGGCCTCGATACTGGTACCTTTAACTGGTACACACTACATTTTGAACCTGTCATTACTGTGCCACTTCAATGTTATTCAGTCAAACAAACTGAGGAGCGTAAGGGTGACATTGCTGCTAGCATAATTCTATAGGACTATTTAAACAAATACAACACAGACATCAACACAGTTGCTTAGTTTTATGGACTTGCAATCACTTCCAGGTCATAAATGATAACATAGTTGTACTTTTTAATCCCAATTTTCATGAAGTGGATATTTGTCAAGGCTCACTGTTGCAAGGCTATGTTATTCCAGAACAGGTCAGGTCCAGCAGTAAGGAGGACCACCCTACACTCCGTCCATAGCGGTCCAGTCTGGAGGGCCTCAATGCACAGGGCAGCAATGAGGAAACTGCACCTCATTGGGAGGTTGACATAAACAAGTTCAAATTAAAATAGGAAAGGTTATTAGAATGTAACATAGCAGTTCCTTCACTTGCCTTCATATGATCATTAAAGGTTCCTCATCACATTCTCATGTTCAACAGTAGCTAAGGTGTTTGTATTCATGTATTTATTAGTTTATTTGTGAGGGACATTGCAAGAAACACTAACAGGTTAAAATAATATGAATCAAATGTGTTGCATACAGTTAGGGCTGCCACTAATGTATATATTTAAAAAAAAGGAAAAAAAAAAAAAGATTATTAATCATTTTTTTTATTCGATTAATCAGATTTTGAAAAAAGGCACAGGATGTATTTTTCTATGACATTTTTATTATCATAGTAGATGATAAAACATTTTAAATTCATGTAATTAAAATGCTGCCCATCTCTGCCAACAGTGCATAGGCCTGTGTGATACAACAATATAAAATAATACAAGTAAATATATGCTGCACATGATTTGAATTGTCCGTATCAATAACCTGAAGAATTGCAGGTCTGTATAATCCAACAGAAACTAAGAGAAAACCAGGCTTTCAGTGACAGCAAATAAATACTTTGGCCTACTGCCATCTGCTGGTAAAAATGACAAACATCAGCTTGACACTGACACAACGATGTGTTATGGAGAAACCCTGTGCTAACAGTAACATTGCGGCACACACAATAATTTATTATATCCTCGATTACTTTATTGCACTTTATTGCAAACAATTTGGCGAATGAATATTAAAACACAGCCTTTGTTAAACAAGTAAAAAATGACATAATACGATGGGAGGTCCTTCCCCTCTCTTTACTTGGGAAAGTTGAGACAGTGAAAATGAACCTATTACCTAGACTTCTTTTTTTATTTCAATCTCTACCTATAAGAGTGCCCATTTCCACCTTTGATATGCTCAGTAAACTAATTTCTAAATTTATCTGGCAGAAAAAGAGACCTAGGGTAAGACTAAAAACTCTTCTTTTATCAAAAGATAGGGGAGGCCTGGGCCTGCCGCATCTTAAATATTATTATTGGGCTACACAATTAACTGCAATAGTGGCATGGATTAGAAATGATCAGGAGGCAGGATGGACCCAAATAGAGCAGAGCACGGCTAAAGGTATATCCTTATCAGTATTACCTTTTATTGACAAAAAAATTGTTAATAAAAGTAAAATGAAGAATGAATGGATAAAACATACTCTTAAGGTTTGGACAACAGTTAAAAAATGCTTGGGGGACAAACATCAATTTCAAGGGCTATGCCAATTGTAGGTAATATAGACTTCCCCCCTTCTACATGGGATAGTGGGTTTAGAAGATGGGCCGACAAAGGCCTTAGTACAATCAACCAATTATTTTATGGAACAGAATTCAAATCATTTTCCCAACTTCAAGAACAACTTAGGCTCCCGTCAAATGATTTGTACAGATACTTCCAAATATGACACTACATCACAAGTCATAAAGAAAGAGAGTTGGTCAGTAAAACACCAAATAAATTAGAAGAATACTTTATTAGTATCGCAGAGAAATTCCTCCCAACTAAAAAACATGTCTCCCATATATATAAAAGGCTTATATCTGGTACATCTCAAAACACCTGTAACATCAAGGAAAAATGGGAATTGGAATTGAATATTATAATTGAAAATAATATATGGGAAGACCTATGTGCAAACTGTCATAAAGGCTTCAATATTCAATTATGGAAAGAGTTTGATTGGAAACTGAAAATTAGATACTTTAATACACCTCTCATTATTTCGTCATATGTGAAAGAACCTTCTATGGCCTTGTGTTGGAGGAACTGTGGAAAAATTGGGATCTCACACATATTTTTGGGATTGCCCAATAATTCAAGAGTTTTGGAGAAATATTAAAAAAGAGATTGAGAAAATTATGGAAATGGATGTTCCCTCGGACCCACTGATATTTGTGTTAGGAGTCTTACCTAAAGAGAGATATAGCACTGATCAGAGATATATACTGAGGATACTTTTACTGATTGCCAAGAAAATGATAACTGTGAACTGGAAAAGTGCAAAACCACCAACTATAACTCAGTGGATGCAGAGACTCAAAAAGGTTTACATAATGGAACAAATGACAGCAAGTCTGCAACTGGAAATGGACGCTTTTATACAAAGATGGACTTATGTTACACAATATTACAATACAATACAATTTTTTTGCAACACATTTTATCATTATTGCCTGTTTTTATTCCACTGTCTTAATCTTTAAGTTTTTAGCTCCAGTGTTTCCTCATGGGGGCCCTCCACACCGGGAGTTGTGTCTGGTCTGTCGCCCTGGGGATCCCTCAGACCCGGGGGACTGGGGCGGCTCTGCAGTTGGTGTGGTGACTGCCCTGGTCTGTCCGGGTTGAGGGGGGGGTCTCTGTGGCGGTGCTCCCTGTGGCTGCGGACTGTGGTGCCTCTCGGTGTGGATGGCCCCCATGGGTGGCTTCTCCTCACCTGGATCCTCAGTGCCAAGCCATGTTACCAGTCTGCTTACTGCATGTGTGTGAGTGTGAGTGTAGGCGTGTGTGTGGGTGGGTGTGAAGGGGGGGGGGGGGGGGGGGGTGTATATGTGGGGATGGGAGGGACGGGCTTTCACTTTTTATTGTTGTATGTTTCATTATTTTATTATGTTTTATCTTGTGAAGCACTTTGAGTTGCATTTTTTATGTATGAAAAGTGCTATATAAATAAAGTTTTGATTGATTGATTGAATATTTGGGTGTTTAACTAAGTGGATTGGATTGTTATTGATTACATTGTAAAGGAATATCACTGGAGATGCCATTGTTATGTTCTTCTGTAGCTGAACCTGCCCTGCTGCAAATGCCCCCCCTCATTGTAAATATATTTAATTATATGTTTATATGCATTGTTTATATGTATTTTTTTCTCTTCTTTTTTCTTTTGTCTTTATTTATTTATTTATTGTTACTATTTATTTATTTTCTTTTTCTCTCTCTCTTCTCTCTCTCTTTTTTTTTTAATAAGGTCCTTTGTCAGGGAATGTTTTGTTGTGTAAAAAACTGAAAAACTAAATAAAAAGTTAAAAAAACAAAACAAAAAACACAGCCTTTGAGGGAATCCCTATACGTCCTTCATGGGAACAATATGCATGGCGATTTCCCTCATTAGTCTCTGAACAGCAACGTTATGGTTGAACAAAAAGTTTTACTGTAGCCATAACGTTTGCTATCATAACATTTTATTTCTAATTTTATGAATAAAAAGATCCTCACATCAATGGCAGGCAGCTTTTCAAAATGCGCAAAACATCAAAATAAAAGATGGAAATAAAAGATACACGGGAAAGTTTTCAAGGATATTTATAAGTTTTATTGGCAATCTTATCTTCCTGTCTTTTATTTTGAAGTTACTTCCGCCTCTGATGTCACCGCAGTTCTACTTTTTGTCCAAAACAATAAATGAAAAAATGAATCTGCAAAAAAAAAAAAAAAAAAAAAAAATCAGGCTGTTATTTGAATTTGGTTTTGTTGTTTTTCGTTTTTTTTTTATTCTGACAACAAAAACGGAAAAACGGCTCCGTTTTCTCTTTTTTTTTTTTCGTTTTAAACCAAAAAGGAAAAAACGAGAAAACGATGGTATTTACTGCTTGAAGGTACCCTGATCGTCGTGGCGCACCATCAAGGCAGAAATACGCCCCGGAAGCTGCTCAGTACCGCGGAGACCAAGGTACCTTTTAAACGTTTGTTTTCTGGGAATAACTGACATAATCAGAAACAAAGAAACAAGTCTTTATTTCGTTTTTTCATTTTTGGGAGAAAAAACAAAAAACAAAAAACCGGTTCATTTTTTCGTTTTTTTGGTTTTTGGCAAAAAAATTAAAAAACAGAAATTCAGTTCAATTTCTTGGTCCCAGAAACGAGCCTTTATTTCGTTTTTTCGTTTTTGGGTAAAAAAACAACAACGAATAAATGGAAATTCAGCTCAATTCCTTGTTTTTTGTGCTCAAACCCAAAACAAATTTACCACTCCATGTTTCGTTTCATTGGTGGGCG
>CM048919.1:2725418-2951287 GCA_026686955.1 Epinephelus cyanopodus
TACTTCTACTACTACTTCTACTACTATTTCTACTACTTGTACTACTACTTCTACTACTATTTCTACTATTTCTACTACTTCTTCTACTACTTCTACCACTAATTCTACTACTATTTCTACTACTTCTACTACTACTTCTAGTACTACTTCTATTACTACTATTACTACTACTACTATTACTACTACTATTACTACTTCAACTACTTCTACTACTACTTCTAGTACTACTTCTAATAATTCTACTACTACTACTTCTACTACTTCTATTACTACTACTACTATTACTACTACTATTACTACTTCAACTACTTCTACTACTACTTCTAGTACTACTTCTACTAATTCTACTACTACTACTTCTAGTATTCCTTCTACTAATTCTACTACTACTTCTACTACTACTTCTACTACTATTTCTACTATTTCTACTACTTCTACTACTACTTCTACCACTAATTCTACTACTATTTCTACTACTTCTACTACTTCTACTACTTCTAGTACTACTTCTACTATTACTTCTACTACTACTATTACTACTACTACTATTACTACTACTATTACTACTTCTACTACTACTTCTACTACTACTATTACTACTACTACTACTACTACTATTACTTCTACTACTATTTCTACGACTTCTACTACTACTTCTACCACTAATTCTACAACTATTTCTACTACTTCTACTACTACTTCTAGTACTCCTTCTACTAATTCTACTACTACTTCTACTACTACTTCTACTACCACTAATTCTACTACTTCTAGTACTCCTACTAATTCTACTACTACTTCTACTACTTCTACTACTACTTTTACTACTTCTACTACTTCTTGTACTATTTCTACTACTTCTACTACTACTTCTACCAGTAATTCTACTACTATTTCTACTACTACATCTACTTCTACTACTACTTCTAGTACTACTTCTACTATTACTTCTACTACTACTTCTACTACTACTATTACTACTACTACTATTACTACTTCAACTACTTCTACTACTACTTCTAGTACTACTTCTACTAATTCTACTACTACTACTTCTATTACTACCTCTAGTACTACTTCTACTACTACTTCTACTACTACTACTATTACTTCTACTACTATTTCTACCACTAATTCTACAACTATTTCTACTACTTCTACTATTACTTCTAGTGCTCCTTCTACTAATTCTACTACTACTTCTACTACTACTTCTAGCACTAATTCTACTACTATTTCTACTACGTCTACTACTACTTCTAGTACTCCTTCTACTAATTCTACTACTACTTCTACTACTACTTTTACTACTTCTACTACTTCTACTACTATTTCTACTACTATTTCTACTACTTCTACCACTGATTCTACCACTATTTCTACTATTTCTACTACTTCTACAACTACTTCTAGTACTACTTCTACTACTACTTTTACTACTACTTCTACTACTACCGCCACTCCTTTTTACTTTTACTAGCTTCCATTTCTGCCACTTTTACATGTTTCAGCTTCCACATTTTTCAGCATTACACTGCATTTTATGTGAGATTCATGCATTTTTAGCAGCGTTTTTCAAATTCTTTTCAGCAATGAGCATTCCCACTGCATTTTCGCTAGGAAATGCAATTTTTTCTAGTTATTAGTACTACTTCTACTACTTCTACTACTACTATTACTACTACTACTACTACTATTACTACTACTACTATTACTTATACTACTATTTCTACTACTTCTACTACTACTTCTACCACTAATTCTACTACTACTTCTAGTACTGCTTCTACTAATTCTACTACTACTTCTACTACTTCTACTGCTACTTTTACTACTTCTACTACTTTTTCTACTACTTCTACTACTACTTCTACTACTATTTCTACTACTTCTACTACTACTTCTACCACTAATTCTACTACTATTTCTACTACTTCTACTACTACTTCTAGTGCTACTTCTACTAATTCTACTACTACTTCTACTACTTCTACTACTACTTTTACTACTTCTACTACTTCTACTACTATTTCTACTACTTCTACTACTTCTACTCCTACCTCTACTACTATCTCTACTATTTCTACTACTTCTAGTACTACTTCTACTATTACTTCTACTACTACTTCCACTACTACTTCTACTACTATTACTACTACTACTACTATTACTTCTACTACTATTTCTACTACTTCTACTACTACTTCTACCACCAATTCTACTACTTCTACTACTACTTCTAGTACTACTTCTACCAATTCTACTACTACTTCTACTACTTCTACTACTACTTTTACTACTTCTACTACTATTTCTACTACTTCTCCTACTACTTCTACCACTAATTCTACTACTTCTACTTCTACTACTACTACTTCTAGTACTACTTCTACTACTACTTTTACTACTACTTCTACTACTACCGCCACTCCTTTTTACTTTTACTAGCTTCCATTTCTGCCACTTTTACATGTTTCAGCTTCCACATTTTTCAGCATTACACTGCATTTTATGTGAGATTCATGCATTTTTAGCAGCGTTTTTCAAATTCTTTTCAGCAATGAGCATTCCCACTGCATTTTCGCTAGGAAATGCAATTTTTTCTAGTTATTATTATTATTCTTCCGTACCTTTTTTGACAGCTATCTACTCCTTCATACTTTATGCTATTAAAACCATTCAACTACCAGAATGTTAAGCTCTTTTAGGACATTGATGCTATTACTTTTCAGCTTTCTAACTTTTATAGTTTTTACACTGTAAAACTTTTTTTAACCAATTTTTACAATGGAAGTCGATGGGAGAATTCTTCAAACCCACTTCTACTATTACTTTTACTACTTCTACTAATTCTACTACTACTTCTACTACTTCTACTACTACTTTTACTACTTCTACTACTTCTACTACTATTTCTACTACTTCTACTACTACTTCTACTACTATTTCTACTATTTCTACTACTACTTCTACTAGGCAAGGCAAGGCAAGTTTATTTGTAGAGCATAATTCGTATACAAAGTAATTCAAAGTGCTTTACAGAAGAAGAAAATACATTAAAATCACAATACAAAATAAAAACATAAATAATCATTATAAAATGAACTTTAAAAGAGAAGAGTGCAGACAAGATCCTTTCAGTCATATGTACAGTGAAATAGAGCTGTTTTGAGCCTAGATTTGAACATTGTCAGAGTAGAGGCCTGTCTCACATCTTCAGAAAGACTGTTCCAGATTTTAGCTGCATAAAACTGGAACCCTGATTCCCCATGTTTAGTCCTGACTCTGGGCACCAGCAGGAGGCCGGTCCCTGAGGTCCTCAGAGTCCGCGATGGTTCATATGGTACTAACATGTCAGAGATGTACTTTGGTGCTAGGCCGTGGAGAGACTTGTACACAAGCAGAGCTGCTTTAAAGTCTATTCTCTGAGCCACAGGAAGCCAGTGTAGAGACCTGAGCACAGGACTAATGTGCTCGTACTTCCTGGTTCTGGTCAGGACCCGAGCAGCAGCATTCTGGATGTACTGCAGCTGTCTTACGGCCCGTTTGGAGAGTCCAGTGAGCAGGCCGTTGCAGTAGTCTAACCTACTAGAGACAAATGCATGGATAAGTCTCTCCAAGTCAGGTTTAGACACTATACCTTTGATTTTGGCAGTGTTTTTTAGATGGTAAAAGGCTGCTGATGTTATTGATTTGATGTGGCTGTTAAAGTTCAAGTCTGAGTCCATTATTACCCCGAGATTTCTAACCTGATTTGTAGGTTTTAGAGAGAGAGACTGCAGGTGACTGCTGACACTTTCTCTTTGTTTCTGTGGACCAAATACGATGACTTCAGTCTTGTCTGAATTTAGCTGGAGAAAGTTATTTTGCATCCACACACTGACCTGTTGGATGCAGTGACAGAGTGAATCTACTGGTCCATATTCACCTGCTGTCAGTGAGACATAGATCTGAGTGTCGTCTGCATAATTGTGGTAGGACACATTATTACTTTGTATTAACTGGCCTAAAGGCAGCATGTATAGATTGAACAGAAGGGGTCCCAGGATTGACCCTTGGGGCACCCCACAGGTCAAGGCCATGTGGTCTGAGGCACAGTTACCAATTTCAACAAAGTACCTCCTGTCTTCTAGATAGGACTTCAACCAATTTAGGGCAGTGCCAGAGATGCCCACCCAGTCCTCTAATCTCTGTAAAGGATCTCATGATTGACAGTGTCAAAAGCAGCACTCAGATCTAGCAGGACTAAAACTGAGACTTTGCCTGCGTCAGTGTTCAGGCGGATGTCATTTGTCACCTTAATAAGAGCGGTCTCAGTGCTGTGATGGGGTCTAAAACCTGACTGGAAAACATCAAAGGAGTTGTTCATTAGGAGAAAGTCAGTCAGCTGTTGGTAAACAACTTTCTCAAGGACTTTGCCTAAAAACGGCAGATTTGAAATGGGCCGGTAGTTGTTCAGTACTGTGGCATCAAGACTGCTCTTCTTTAGGAGAGGCTTAATGACCGCAGTTTTCAAAGCCTTTGGGAATGTTCCATGTTGGGAATTGTTAGTATGAGCGAGTGGTGGTAACAAACTGCTCAGCACAGACTTTAGAAATCTAGTGGGTAACACATCAAGGCAGCATGTAGATGAACTCAGACTGGTGATGATCTCTTGGACAGTTTTGTCAGTTACAAGTGCAAAATGAGTCAGCTCTAAGTGTCTAGGTGGCTGCAGGGTTGTTATTGGTGTTGTGGAATTGATGGCATTTTTAATGGTCTGATCCTTGTCACAAAAGAATACTGCAAACTCATTACACTTAGATGTGGAGATCAGTTCCAACGGCAGTTGAGCTGGAGGGTTTGTTAATCTGTTCACTGTTGCAAATAAGACACGCGAGTTGTTACGGCAGTTTCCAATAATTTCAGAAAAGTACCTCTCCCTTGTTCTATGTAAGATCTGGTTGAACAAACAAACTGTTCCCCGCTCGTAGCGGCAGGACACAAACAAAAAAACCTCACAATTCAAATAAGGCTCACCGCTCTCCAGTCAAAAAAAACACACACAACAGTTTATAAAGGCACAGGCAGGTTTGGTGTTGGAGCAACGCTGCTGTCAAAACGACCCTTGAGTTTGACAGATGGCCGGGGTTTAAAAAGGCCAAGCCCCCGCGACAGCCAATCAGCAGAAGCCACGACCAGAGCCAAGCCCTCGCGACATCCAATCAGCAGCAGCCACGACCAGCCAGGAGAGCGGCACCTGGCACAGATCCTCAGAGGAGAAGAGGTCTTACTCTCACATAAAACAAAAAAAACAACAGATATGCAACAATATACGACCGCAGCCGTAACAATATCACTGTGTAGACTAATCTGATGTTTGTTAAGTCTATAAACACAATGATTGAACAAATATTACTATTTCTGTGTGCACGTTTTGTAATTAACATGGTTATCGTAGATTAGCTGGGCTAACCATTAGCTGTTAAGGTTAGCTGTTAGCGGTGTCTGTAACAACCATAGACTGTATAAAAATAAGATAATAACTCAATAAACGGCCCGTGAATAAAATATTTTTTCCAGCGGATATCTTGGTTACAACATGATTGAACTAGCAAAGCAGTTTTGTGTTGCTATGTGTGGTATTTATTCAGTTATGGGAGATCACAATGTCTAGAAAGCATCAGTGGCTGCAGCTGACAGGGACAGTTAGCAAAGCTAACATCAGGATGTCATCTGTTAAAAGCCTCCGGTTGTCGGATATGACATAAAACTACTCCTGTTAGCTCAATCATGTTGTGACTCAGACATCTGCTGGAAAAAATATTTTTTTCACATTGACAAGATGGCGTTTTGGGTGGAGCGGTCGCTATGAACGTGGAGCTTGCCGTTTCTGTAGGTACACAGAAACGGCAAGGCCGAGACGTCTCGGCCTTGCCTTGCCATTGTGATTGGCTAAAGCGCAGCATGTTCAAACTCAAAGAATTCCTTCGATCAAACTGGGGTTGAAAGGCTTTAGCTGGAATCCGTTGGCTGTCCTGACAGAGTGCCAGGTACTCCACATCAGGATGTGTGGCGCTGGACTGTGAAATCAATCTATCCCCCAAAATAATGTTGCATAGACTGAAAATCGTATTCAAAGGATAATTAATGAGCCCTACTGCCGTATCGGCTGGGATGTTGGTTTCATCCTTCTGTGTAATTTTCACCCGGAGATGTAGCAAGGTATCGTTCAGATCAAGGTACTTTTCACCGTCTCCGGGGATAAAGAATTCGATGGGAGCATTGTTGCTCAGCGCTGAGAGGGGTTGACATTCTTGATATTTTTTATCCTCTATGGATAATTGTGTCATAGGAGCAGAAAATAGATTCAGTTCAGCTAGGGTTTACTTGGGTGATTTGAGGTGTAAAAGAGCCATTTTTTTGTTTTGTTTGTTTTCTTTCTTCCTTTTCTAACTCTTAAAATATATTCACTAGCAAGGACCACACCACAACGAATGCAGTTTTAAAGATTTAATGAAGATGTGATTGTCAGAGAAATGGTAATGAATTGGGTGGTGATGAATATGGGAGTGCAGATTTGCAGATGATTGGATGGAATGGAGATGACGTCGTTGAAGGGAGAGTGCAGATTTGCAGGTGAGTGAGCGGGATGGAGATGGCGTCATCCGAAGGGGGGGTGCAGATTTGCAGGTGAGTGAGCGGGATGGAGATGACGTCATCTGGAGGGAAGTGCAGATTTGCAGATGAGTGAACGGGATGGAGATGACGTCATCGGAGGGTCGGACTGGGTGAGGCGTTGATGTGGGCGGAGAGACTCAGTGTGGGGTTCCGTCTCCTGTCCTGGTGAGCCCCTGCTGTTTAGGAAGCCCCCAAAAGAGTCTGGTTAAGTGAGATTTTGTCGTGTGCTAGATGGAGATCATTGAGGCTATCGTGGATGTAGGTTTGATATGCTTGTGAAGACCGGCGGCCGAGGACCTGGATGACTTGGTCTGAAATTCCTGATCGGGCAGCTGAGGAGGCAGTGCAGACATGGAACGAATGGCAGGAGTAATGATCTGGTGAGATTTCGGAGAGATGGAGGATATCATGGAAATGTTTCTGGAACCAGAAGCGGGTGCCATCCTCCCTGTTTCGGTGAGAAAGAGGGGATCTTGTGGTGAGGCGTGGGCGGAATACCGGGTGTGGATGTATCTGGTCAGTGGCTCGTACGGACTGAGAAGGGAGTTGAGGCGAAAGGTGAAGATGAGAAAGGACACTCTTAACTGATCAGTTTTACTCCGGCGGAGTGTAAATATGAGCGAGTGGTAGTGTGAGTGGTGATGTTGGGTAGACTGGTATGACGGGAAGGATCGCAGACAGATAATGTTGGGGCGAATTCAGAGCACCTCAGGATCCGAAGAAAGCGAGCAGAAACATTGATTCCAGTGTTGAGTCGACTGTGGGAGAAATGTAACCAGAGCGCAGGGTGCGTATGCAGTGGCGGAGCAGACTGGAGGTAAGAGGAAGGCGTCTGGCGGTTGGTGCTGGTTCGTGCTTTCGTAAGCCTTTGATTAATATGGTGACGTGACCTTGAGAGATTGACTGACGTGGGAGGCCAGTGGATAATTTATGTAATAAATTGATACCAACCGGATATGTTTGTATACTAAGGCCCGGATCTTTGTTACAGTATGACAGTGTGTGATGAAGTTGTACGTGGACATGGCGTCCAGAGAGGAAATGGTAGATGATAAGTGGCGTGGTAATTCTTGAAGAAATTCCCGCCAGTGAGGTAATCGGATAGCGTGTTTGGTGCTAAACTGTTAAGGATGGCTTCTTGGAAGGTGCAAAGGGGTAAGGACAGACACGTCAAAAAGAGAGTCGAAGGCAGTGAAACACCCGCCAGAGGAGCCACTTGTGCTCCTAGGCTGCAATGCCAGCCGGAACAGGATAGTTGGAAGGAAGGGTAGAGGAAAGGGATGTGGGGATGGAGGATGTGTGTGCACGGGGTGAGAGTGGAGGCCTGCGAGACGGGGAGGAGAAGAAGGCAGATATTGCGCATGACGTATCTGCTTCAGAGGGAGCAGGCACAGGGGGTGATACGACCTGACCCCCGGCTGGGGGGATGAATGAGAGAGGCTGCTCCAGCTGGAGTGGTGGAGGCGCCGTGACGTCACCGACGGTGACGCTGGCGGGAGAAGGCCTCGGAGGGCGACCCGGAAGTGCGGCCGGCTTGGGAGAAGGAGCTGCGGCCTCGGGAGCCCGGATGGCGGCTGAGTAGAGCTGGAACAGCCTGGATTTGTTGTCAGGAACCGCTGGAGCCAGGCGATGGTCCAATCCCTGGTGTCGGCTCTTGTTGTGAACGTGGAGATGGTGGAGATGGCCGAGTGGAGCGTGACGGAGCGCCGCGGGAGTGGCGAGGTCAGTTAGTCGCTGTACCGCTGCGGGAAGGAGGAGGAGGAGACCGCCGCTGGCTCCCACGGTTGTGGACGCGGCGTCGATTTCCCACCCGCGCGGACGGAGGAGAGGGGGCCTGAGATCCAGTAGGAGTCGGGGCGATCTCGTTGATGGAGCCCAACGGAGAACCATGGCGAGACCGAGGGATGTGGACCACGGAGCGTGGCTGGCTACCCTGGGAGTGTCGGCTACCGGCAGACTGCTGATACGGAGTCAGAGGATCACCTGGCTCAAACAGGGAGTTGTATGAGTCTTTGGAGTCGGACCCGGACGGGTTGACTTGCAGCACATGAGCCATCTTGGTGAGTATGCGAAAAACACACTGCTGAGAAACGTAGGGTCGCCAGTGTTCGAGAGATCTGACAGGCCTGTGGTAGCACTGAGCTGGCATATATGTACGTTAGTCAGGTGATTAGAGGAGTGGTTGAGGCGTGGTCCTGCTCCTGAACCTAAGTTAAACAATTAACTCCATTTGGAGCTCTGCGCAGACTTCCTTCTCTTGATGCTGTTAACCTTGACTGATTTTGCCACTTTTACGTTTTCTGCTTTTTTTTTTTTGAGGAAAAAATTCGATCCCCTGATGGGCGTTTCTTAGCCCTACGAGATAAGACCATAATACCCCCAGAGTTTGACTGTGTCTGTGGCGATGTTTGTAGTGGCTGTTTTAAGATGAGGTTTTGCCATGGCAAAACCAGTCTTCAGTAGAGGAGATACGAAATGAAACAATTTTGAAAAAATAGAACCTATACATCTACCATACATCATGGGGGCTCCGTAAAAACCGGGAAGAGTCCCTCCCGCTTGACTGTCATAATATCTGACAAAACGATGAGGATGCTGGTTGAGATGTAAGGTAGCCATGCTTTAATGAAGCGGCAAAGAGCGTGGAATGGGTCTGAAGTGCAGCTTGACTATCGTTTTCCTTGCGGTCTGTTTTTTTTTTCAATGTGGATGGTTTTGATGTAATTTTTCAACACAGGTAGGTAATGTACTGTATTATACCTGATACTCACCACGTCTCCGAAATTGTCTTTCACGTTCACTACACACAGCAGTGGTGAGTAGCTATCGGCGACGGTCTGGAAGCTGATCAGATCGGTATAGAGGAAGAGAGTACAGGTGCCTGCACTGAGATCCCAGGGGAAGGAGCTAGAGTGTCCTGAGAGAGTCCACCATTTGTTGACTTTTAATCCTAACATACAACATGTACTTGACAGCTGGGACCAATTGTTCTAGGAGATTTTAAGGACGGTTGTAATACCCTCCTCGACTGAATTTTACAATCACCAAGGGTTGAGGTTCATCGATCATTCGGTTCAGTTCAATGTAGCCCGTGTCCTTGGGTAAATTGTACCAGGTTCGAGGGTAAATGAACTCACACAGACCCACCAGCCATTCTTCTCTCAGTTCAATAGGTTTAGCCAAATCCACAGTGCAACAACTACTGGTATTATCTTTAAATAATTCCTTACCAGCGTTGGAAGGTAGGGTCACATAAAAACCTTCTGACGAGGTATGCCTCATGATAAATGTACTTTTTTCTGAGTGATCCGACCAGCTTTGCATAGGTTTTTTATATTCCAATCACCTCTGAGGCTTTAAGCCAGCTGTTGAACTTCTCCAGACAATTTTTCCATTTTACAGAAATCTGTTTTTCGTTTTTGACAACACGTCGTTTTAAGATTTTCTCCACATGAAACATTCTTTCGCTGGTCATTTTTACTTTCTGTAGCTCAGCTTTGTAAAAAGAACCCTCAATAGGGTCGCCGTCATAATCGTGTAGTTTGTATATAGGAGGTGGTGTGTGAAATGCAGTGCATCACTGTAAATAATTCATCCATAAAACTCTATTCATATTTTTAATAAAACACTCCTCTCAACTTGAATATTGTGACCAGATCCCCTTTCTTAAATTTCATCATTATTTTATGACGTGAGGAGATTGTACCGTACAGGTTATGAAACACTTGAATGGCGTTCTCGGAGGTCACCTCCATAGGGGTCATTACTTTTAAAAAAAAAAAAACACTTCATAAAAGTTACAAACTCAAGAAAATACAAACTAAATATATGAATAAAAAATATTTGATTACATGTTTAAAAAACACTTTATAAAAGTTATAAAATCAAGAAAACACAAACTGATTACATGATTAAAAAACAATAGGTTACATGTTTTTTTTTTTTTTGTTTTTTTTTAAAACTTTATAAAAGTTACAAACTCAAGAAAACTGGCTACATGTCAATATTAAGAGAGTCTTAATGTTCTGACATGGGTTAAAACTTACAACTTACATGTGTGTGTGTTTTTTTAAGGGATTTTCTGTTCGTTTTCCAAAATTGTAATTTGTGAGGTAATAATAAATAATTAATTTTGGCTTAACAAGCTCTGGTATAACAGTCACCGGCGATCTGTAGCTGCTTGATTTTCACAGGATCCTGTCAAGTCAGGTTTAGTACACATTGGTCAAGAAAATCTATGACGCTCTCTCCAATCTCATCTCATGCAGGAGAGTCTCTACCACAACATGGACTCTGAAATCACTCACAGGATGTGACGGCTAATAAGCAGATGCTGAATGGAAGGAATAAAGTGAGGGGTAATGAGTCTTTTCATCAAATGGTGGTAGTGATCCTGGAAAAAATCATCCTCCAACACCTCCAAGCATTTGTGCTGTCTCTGGCTAGGATGATTGAGCTTACATCCATAGCACTGATTGATGCGGTACTTGCAAATAGTCAGATCAAGTAGATGATAAATGGCAGATCTGATGGTATCAACAACCCAATCAGCCATCCATCTGTCAACATTGTCCTCAATTTTCTCCTCCTCCTCCTCTGAACAAGGGGGCACCTCGGGCACCATCTGATCGTCCTCCCCGGCCTCACCAGAAGCTTGCTCGTCCCCTCCAACCATGTCAGAAGTCCGCTCATAAAAATTTACTGTAAAAATAAACAGTAATTTACTGTGAAAGTATTGTGGATAAGTACCTTCTAAAGTACTGTATATGCAAATAGGATCACAACTGACCAAATCTATGGGATTCTGTAACTGCACCCAAGATGACAGAAACTGAGACTAAACTAGAATTAACAGTTAGTCAGGAAGACAAAGTTGTATCAAAATTGTACCAACTGATGAACAAGGCACATAGGATATGACCATTCTACAGTGTTTTTTTCCATGAAAAGATCCAGGCGGAGCTCCAAATGACAAGAGCACTCACTCCGCTTCAAAACAGTGCTATCAGTGATCAAACAACACTCAGCCAGCTTAAAACATTGTACCTGATTGAAATCAAGTGTGATTATGATAGCTGATGTTGTTTATGACAGAAAAACCATAAAATATCACCAAATAAAGCCATATGAAACATGAATGTTATGATCCCACTTTCTAGGTGGTATATCTCAGCCAAAAATAGTGGTAGGAGTGAGACCCTTACCTTTTATAAAAGATCTAAGTCTCCACTCGCAGCAAGAGGGTCTAGCCCCGCCCACAAAGGTCCAGCCCTGGCCAACAATCCCAAATATAGAAATCCTCCCCAAGTTACTCCACCTCTTCCCATCTTCCCTCTCGGCAAAAAGATTGGAAAAACCAAGCGGGAAAGTCATGTCGGTAAGTGAAATCAAGTTGCTACAATAAATGCAATAAATGAAAAACTTTATTCACATCTCATGGCGGTTTTGTTGCTGTATATTGTTGTTGTACAACTTTAGGGTATCTTGGTAAGTTAATGCATTAACCCATTTCCTGACCACTGAAGAGCCCGTTTTTCCGGCAGCAGAAGTATTACGATTGTCCCTGTTGTCCTTTCCGGATGCCACTAAATCATAAAATTCTTTACCATCTGAGAAATCACTTAGATGGAGCAGTCCACCATGGAGGTATGGTCTGAATTAACTGTAACATATTAACAATAATAATAATAATAATAATAATAATAATAATACATTTTATTTGTTAGGGCGCCTTTCAAGCCACTCAAGGTTGCTTAACCACTCAAGGTTAGGCGACCTTGTATATTATATTATATTATACATATTATATTACAAGTCTCTGCACAGAAGTAGGCAAAACTTCCTTCAGCTGCCGCTGCACAGTGTTGTGATAAGAGTTGATATCGAATAGGAGGCTTAGCTGTGTTGATTTTAATTCCGTTTTCTTAGATAAGTGATTACGATCAAATATCTCCGTGTACCCATCAGTATCTATAAACACATACTCTCTCACTATTGCCAAATTAAATCACAATTGAATGATTTGCCCTAATATTCATACATCCTTTTTGATTTTGTTTAATTATCCATTTACTTCATTAATAATTCATTTACTCATTTGTTGATTTGTAATCTTAAATAAATTTTGGTTTATCACCAAAGTCGTCTGTGGACATCACTTCTGAGCAGAAACTCTAAGATCACTGTATGGTAGAATTCATAACCCAGCTTCTCATTTCCACTGCCTCAACTGTGACAAAACCATCATAAGGAGAAGTCAATTCATTGCTCACTTAAAGACCTGTGCTATACGATCAATGTCTGTTCCCAAGAGCCCCGGAAACAGCCCTTGTTGCTCAGAGCCCCATAACAGCCCTTGTTGCTCAGAGCCTGGGAACAGCCCCCGTTGCTCAGAGCCCAGAATCATTCCCACTTACCACTAGTCCCGAATCAGTCCCTATTGCCACACAGTAAGCATCCCAGCCACAAATTCATGTGCGTAGACCACAGCAGCATAAAATCCAGTGTGTACACAGTGGCCTTGCACTTAATAGATGCAATTTAAGGTTGCATCTTAAGAGGAAACACACTGGGACAAAAGATATCACTGCTGAATGCCATCTAAGTTGCCAGTGTATTGACCCACAAAATGGTATTTTTGCAGTGAAAAAAACGGACCAAGTACTCCAATCCATGTCATTAAAAAATAGCTGGCACAAACCGACAGGTTATGTGTGAAATGGACTTGTGCAAGGCCAATGCCGAGTTTGCAAAAAGAAGCAATCTTATGGCGTTTGAGTGACATCACTGCACTTGAGGTAGACATTTTGAACCAAATGGTGCAGGAAAAGTGGTTTGGTGACGCAAAAAAACAAACATGCCAGCAACGACAAGCAGAAGTAAAAAATAAGGGAGTGCCTCTGTCATGTGTGGTTGATGTTGGTGGACCGCGCACCAAAAGATTCATTTCTGTATATGAGCCACACATTTCCTACTATAGTAGAGTAGGTCGTGTGATGGTATCATATGGCAGCAATAGGATTGAATGGTGCTGCCCATGTGCAAAGCCCAGACAGTCATGCATTCATAAATGCATTGCCAAGTGGCATCTGTTTCAGATGGCCCCAGACCATAGTATCCATGGTATCGATGGTGAAGCCATTGAATCCAGTCAAAATGCTGCAGAGGATGTGGAGGAGCTGGTACAGGAAGGAGCGCAATACCCGCCAGAGGATCCAGTGCTGTCCCAAATGGTCAGATACATCTTTCGGAGGAAAATTCCTGCTAGTCTCCCTCCTGAACTACTACAGTCAAAAAGTGCGTTTCCACAGCACTTAATCCTAACTGAGACCATCTGCACAGAGTGCGCAGGCCAGACACCACTTGGCAAACCACAGCTCATCACCTCAAAAGCCAAAATTGTGACTGTGACGGACACAATAGAAGGTATTTATTTCTCTTCCTTGTTTTTCGTAACCCATAGCATATTTGTCAGTTGTGGCTTACATATCCCTGTGTGATGTTAGAAACAGCATAAATAGGTGCATGTTAGAGTTGTTGTGAAAAATGTTTTACAAATTTGCTGAAACAGCCTGAAACATTTAAAGTAATGAATATTAATATTAAATGTTTTCCAGGGCATGCAGCAAAAGTATCATTGAAATTGTCAACAGCTGACAGATCAACCTGCCATTGTTTATCCTTGTTGTTGTTTTTTTTTTTTTTTTTCTAGGAATATCAACGTACTGCAAACATTGCTCTACCTGTGGTATGGTCTACCGCTACCAGGAGTGGAGTGATGGAGTGCATAACTTTGATGACCATACTATTCTGTCATTGCATCTTTGTGTATTCCTTCAAAACACTCTCCAGGTAGAAACATTTCCACAAAGTTTCAATTCTTTCCAAAACCTATACAAACTAGTAAAAAGACTAACCTGTTGTACATTTGAAATTACTTCTTATAGACCCACCAGTCCATTGGGAGCGTGGTAGACGTGCTGGAGAAGACCTGTGGAAAATCCTTCCTGTCTAAACAGAGGATTTTGAATGCATACCTCCATTATGAAGCCATGACAGATCACACATATACCTATTCGTGTGTGACATGTGGTTACCATCCCGTCACAGCTGTCATGGATCTCCATAAGAAAGGAGTGTTCAGTATGCCTGGTAAGCAAACACTTCACATCATCATCCTTATTTTCATTTCATACATTTCATTGAAGTTTGTTTATGAGAAGATGTCCCAGACATATTCTATCTTGCAAATCATACTGCATTTTTCAAAATGGGTTAACCCTAATTTATATTGACACTGTTTGCCTAAAAGTAGTCTTTACACAATTGTGTTAACATCTATAGATTTTATTTCCACAAGAAGTAAATGAAGCATATCTACACTTGGAATTTGTTGTCCTGGTTTTTATTTCTAGTAAGCAGCATTGAGCAACCACCCCCCAATTATTATGGAAAAGTAAATGTTGAGTTCTCAGAGTCCGTGTCACTGGAAATGGTCAGTCGTGGACTGGTGCCAAGTAAGTATAGATGCAGTGAAGATTTTTCTGCTTATCCACTTCCTTTTACCCTGCATCACTTCCTGTTTTCTTTCTTTCTCACTGGTTGGTTGGTTGGTTGGTTCACCCTCTGTCACCCTTAGATTTTTTGAATTAACACACCTACACTCAGGCCTTCTTTAAAGACAGCAGCCCATTTTTTACTCTCTCCTTTCTGGTAAGAAGTATCATTTTCTTTAATTCATATTTTACCTATGTACATATAGTTAATTTGAAGCTTAATTTACCCCTTAAAGACATAAGGATAATTTGATTTTGATTTGTTTTTTCTTTTCCCCTTTTATTCACTGCCACAATCCAGATTATTGAAATACAGCTCTTGAGAGTGAGGTCAGGTTTCATGGTCATGCAGTAACACTTGTTACATTTTCTGAAATGTTCCTGCAGGTAACAGGCAGAAACCTTTTGTGGTACGACCCAGTTACCATAATTGGGCACCATGGATTGGTCCACACACAAGAGGCTCAGATGTGCTCTTAAACACTGAATACAACAAAATCAACCAACCACATCGCCCAAACGAAGCAGCAGAGTTCTTGATTACAGAGGAAAGACTCACTGATGAGATTCTTAAACTTAAGGTATTTACTCTGTAACATTACTTGTTTTTTCATAGGTTAGCTCATTGTTGAATCCATCAGGACCATAATATCTGCTATTAAACATCTTAGATGGAAGCTGTGCAGTCTTTTCAAGGAATATGGCATAGACTCCAAGGGCTCTAGGATGGACCTAGTTATGAGGTTGAGAAAAGAAATGCAGGACCGCTCAACATACGACAACATGTTTTCAAAGGTCTGGGGGGCCTCTAGTGAGTTAATTCATATTCACAAGTGTTTCCAACAGTAAATAAGTTTTTACTTTGAATATGTACTCCTTATGATAATAACTTTCTTTCAAAAGGTGGATGGGCTGTTGTCACATGCCCCTGCGCTGTTGTATATGATGTGAAGTTTAACCTGAGGGCTGAGAGTCCTCGAGACTTCGCAGATTTGCTGCTATCGATGAAACACTTCCCCAGTGTGACTTTGTATGACTTTGCAAGGGGACTGTCAACGCATACAAACATTAGGGAACCACAGTCCTTGCCCTTCAGTCCTCATGAAGGTAGACTGATGGATGCTACTGAGGAGAATATCAGATTGGCCTCTGCAGGTCATGAGAAAGTCAGCTTGCCATAGCTGGCGACAAAGAAGCCAGTGCCAGATGAAGGTGGCCACCCTCTGACAGGATCTTCAGAACATTATGCTCTTTACGACCGCTTCCATGAGGCAAACACAAAAGACAAAAAGGATGTGTTGCAGAAAATAGAACTTGTTCCTGAGTTATGTGGCTGGGTCAATAGCCAGTGTGCTGAGAAGCTCTTTGGTGGCATGAGGAAAAATAATCATTTTTTAAATATGATGACCCCCTCATCCCATATATTTCTAATGAGGAACATTTTGCACCATTACAACAATCGACACAATGCAAAAAGGATTGATGACATGAAGAAAACATTGGGGAGTGGACTGGAAATACAGTTGAACTCAAATGGGCAAACAGTTGCAGATATGTAGTTGCACAGTATATTGTGGCTTTAGGTATTTTCAATCCAGGTAGTACAGTATTGAATAGGTAAATGCATACTGGTGTTGACAAGTCATGATCTTAATTGTTTCCCTTGCCTGTCAACAGCAAGAGCAGCCACAACCGCAACTTGGACTGTTTCCATCCCAACACCATCAGATGCCTCTGGGAGCACGACCACTTCCATCCCCATACTAAGTATGGAGATTAGTGCATTTTGTAACGAAGGTAGCCCTTCACTATGATACCTCTTCTCTCACTGTCAGTAGGTTTTTACTTTCCCTAAGTGATCTATCTGTTGTACCTATAATTTTATTGTGTTGAACCTTTGCATAGTGACATCATCTGTGACTAAGGTTAGGTGTTTTAAGTGTCTTAATGATGAAACTACAGGCTGTTGTTGTCATAGCAATGATGCAGGTTGATGCAGCCTCAAAAGACTGCATCTTATTCCCGATATGGAAACCAGGACACTGGATACTAGGTGTAAGTGTTAGAGGTGTCACATCAGAGTGCATGTGTTCATAATAATTTTATACTATTTCATCAAATTGTCACATCTTAACATATTAAGATTCAACTGGAAAGCCACACATTAGCATAAGAGTTGCTCAGTTTCAAAAGTTTTTGTCACAACTGTGTTCATGTGAAAGTTGTGCTTATTCACTGCTCAAGAAATCAGATGTCATAATCACAAATGTGCTTCCATTATCATGATATTATATATTTTACAGACCCTCCAGCCTAAAAAAAATGAGGACATGTGTGCTCGACTCCACCAAGCCTACAGGTTTTGGAGATTTACACTATTTATTAATGCTCAGGTTTTCAGTCTAATATTGAGGATATGTTCATTGTTGCATAGTGTGAAATTATGTCTGAAGTTTAGGAACTGTTCACTGTTCCTAGTAGAGTTACATATTTTGGGAACCGTTCACTGTTCCTAGTAGAGTTACATATTTCTTCTGCAGTATTCTAAGGCTGGATTGCACCAACAAGGTTTAATTTAATCTAAGATTAGCTCTAATCAAAGATTAGTAAAACTAGGTTTAAAATTAGTTAATCCAGGTTTAAAATTAAGCAGAGCTCTGTTGCACCATTTAACATTAATCTCAGTTTAGTATCAAAATTAAAATTAATAATTAAATATATAGGCTACATCGGATGCGTGCTGTCAGGACCCCGGATTTATATATATATAAAAAAAAGGGAGACTGTTTCAACGGGTGCTTTTCCGATTAAACATTATCGCACCACCAGGATTCTGTATCGGGATATGTGTGCAATCAATAGCATCCAGCTCGCCTGTAGAAACCAGCAGCTGTTTCCACTATTGGAGAGAATCGGATGTAGAGATGCAATGGACTGAGACACTCTGCCAACAATACGGCAAACAGTTGAGTTGTGTAGACCGAACAGGTCTCCATCCACCCTCTGGAAACAGCCAGTAGCGTAGAACCTCAGGGGCAACCAGTAGTTGTAGCATTGGTGGTACAACTGCATTTCTGTCACTGCCATTTTTGACAGTTGGTCCAGTCTTCCTGTTCAGCTCCAAAACTGTTTCCTTGGTAAACCATTATCTCACCAAAAATTCCTCTTCATCATAAAAAGAGGATTGAGCCTGTCTCTCAGTTGTCTTCGTGCAACTTCATTATTTTGCTTTATCCACCTCAAAAATGCAGCCATTGTTAAAGTTAAATCTTCCCAACTGTCAGTTTAAAATTAATTCTCCATCAGAGTTTAAACTGGAGTTTAAAGTTCTGGTGCAACAGAATTAAATTTAAACTTGGTTTAGAGGAAAAATTAAACTGAGGTTTAAAGAGAGGTTTAAATTTAATCTGTCTTAATTTTAAACTAGGTCTAAAGTTTGGTGCAACAGAATTTAAACTTAAACCTTGTTGGTGCAATCCAGCTTTAGGGAGCTCAAAGACTGCATTGTACATGTATTACCTGTCTGGTGACGTGTTCATTATATTTGTGGTAGCAATCTGCAGTCCTACGATGGACACATCTGCTCTTCATTTCCCTTCATTCCAAATCCTTTAATTAATGTACATTGGCGTATCCATCTTGCATTAAACAAGATGAAAAACAGTTGATCAATAGTCATTGCAGATGCTAGTTAATTCAAAACCTGTAAATAGCTATCCATAGCTACTGCTGAAGTTCCATGTTAAGTTCTCCATGAAGTTGTTGCTAGGATACAGACAAAAATCCTGAGGCACCTCTAACAATAATATCAGGAGACTTCCATCATTTGTCCCTGATGGATTCACTGGTAATGCGGTGGAGAGATGTGCGCTGAAGATGGTAGAGACCATTCTTATATCTCAGATCATGCACTTCATAACAAACATCTTGATGGACAAAAATAAAGCAGTGGTGGATAGCTCCTCTGCAGGACAGAGAGATTCACAGATCTGTCATACCCACAGCCATCAGGCTGTTAAATTCCTCTGCAAATGGTAGACAACTGAATTTCTGTTTGGGGATTAATCAAGTCATTTTTATCTTATCCTGTTCCAAAATTATGTATGGAAGACCAAGTTCTGAGTCCTGTGTTTAGAATGTTGCCCACAAATATCATGTCACAACCTAACATGAAGTCTTTCCTGGTGTTTCCTAGTTTGTTTGTTTTTATTTCATGGTGTCTTGTCTGTTTTTCTTTCTTTTCTAGATCAGTTGCAGCACAGCTACTGCCTGGACCATGGGCATATGTTAATAACAAGTGTAGTGACTTGACTTCACAAAACAAAAAAACTACAAGCCACTGAGGGGCTGCTATACCGGTACTTAACTATTTGACGCGTCTCCTTTGTGCAGCAGGTCGATTAATTCAGACTCACAAGCGTCCCTGCAGCAATAATCCAGGGTGTTTATTTACACATCCTCTGATCATCCCCATAAGCGTCCGTTCTTCTACATGTACTTATATCCATTAATAACTTACATGCAAAACAAACAAAGGCTCCATTGTCGGCCACGCTACACCTGACGGTCAAAAAACTGTTTGCTTCACCGGAAAGCAACACCTGCCGAAGTGATCACTTCCTCCTATACATAATATACATTTACCACACTCCACATACCACCTACTGTGCACCTGACAGAACTGCAAGTGAACAAATCTTTTCAAACACACACATACACATGAACATAACCCATAAATGGCTCTAACAACAAGATTAGGTCAATTTTAAAATTTGATATGCCTTGTGAAATGTGCTATGTATTTCAATGTTACTAATGAAGTTATTTAAATAATTTAATTTAGATGTAATCAAATTATTATTCTATGCCGCCTCCATTATTTTCTATGTACAAATACATAGAAAATAATGGAGGCGGCTGTTTTGATGCTTGTTTTGGCCTTAAGAAACAGCAAGAGATTCCATTGATAGAATGAGAAAAACAGGATATTTCAAATGAAGCTCAGCGTAAGTTCAATCAGGAGGACCTTTACGTGCTCATTCATTCACAATTCTCGCTGGCCCACTGACGTACTGCATACTGCTACTATGTACTACCACTAGATACTACTCCTACCTACTAAACAAGTTGGGTCCATTCGGACATACTAAAAGATTGGTGGGAAAACACTCCATCTGCTGGCAGAGCAGAAGTAATGCACATGTGGATTTTGGTGCAGTATCTCAGCCAAGCCAGCAGATGGAGTGCTTTCGGTATATGTATGTACATATACATCTGCTTGGACATCAGTTGTTTTTAATTTTGTTTTTATTTATCTCTTTTAATCGGACATTATTTTAATCACTGGATGTCCAAGCATTAGGGTTTTTTAACAGCCAGACAGGGCCTGCTTGATAGGTCGGAAAACTTCCGCCATCTGACAGTACAGCGGTAGCTTATGGCTACGTCTTCGGATAATATGCACACCGATGTGGACCCCCAGCTGGTAAAAGCAGACAAAAAAATTCTGACCTGAAAGAGGACATTCGCCGGCTCTCTGGTGAGCTAAACATCAAATCCTCCTTGCTGACTGCCCTCCAGGAGGTGGCCCATGAACAGTCGCTCCAGATCGCCTCTCTCACGGCGGCCCTTCAGGACACGGTGCACTGGGACCCCAGCGCTTGGCCTCCTCCGTCCTCCAGCTCAACACCGAGTCGCCGGTGGTCCTGGGTGGAGGTGGTCGGCAGGGGTAAGAGAGCCCCTGGCTGTGCTGCCTCACCTCGGCGTCTCGGCGTGCTGTGGCTCCATCTCCGCCGGCCGGTGGTACTCCTGCGGCGCCCTGCACGGATGGATCCACGTCTTCCTCGCTGGCACCTATGGACCGGAGTGCCGCGGCTGCAGGACCCGATCATCGACTTCCGTCCCGGACATCGGCTTCCGCAGCGCGTCGGAGGCTCCTAAAGGAGGCTGTACGGGGACGCTCCGGGGGACTCCTCTCCCACAGCCGGGATGGCGCTGCTCCTGCCGGGGCTGGGACCTGCTTCATGTGAGTCCCCCAAACCCCATCCTGTTCCTCTTCATCCTCTTTTCCCTCCTTCCACCATGTTATTTGGAGACAGCATCATCAGGAATATTCGTTTTTTCAACGCCACAACTCGCTGTTTTCCTGGAGCCACAGTCCCGGTCATCCTTGGCAAACTTCCAGAACTACTGCAATCACTCCCTTCATCCATAAACCGGCTGATTTTCCATGTGGGCTCAAACGACATGGCCCGCCGGCAATCAGAGCTGACAAAAATGGATTTTGTTGCTCTTTTTAACCTTTTAAAAAACTGTGGTAAGTCGGTTTTTATCAGCGGTCCCCTGCCAACACTGTCCCGCGGAGCAGAACGCTTCAGCCGGCTCCTCTCCCTCAATACGTGGGCCCAGGCTGCCTGTAGCACTTATGGATTCACTTTTATTGACAATTTTAACTTATTTTGGAACCGGTCCTCTTTTTACAGAGCTGATGGGCTTCATCCGAGCAGACTGGGCAGCCGCATGTTAGCAGCTAACATTCAGCACGCTGTTCAGTGTGCCCCATGTGACTGACAGCTACGCAAATCGGAAGCACACGCCCCCCTGGTTTCCTCTCTGGTTCTTCCCCAACCCACTGCCACATCCATATCCATCCCAGTCAGAATTTCAAACAGGTTTAACAGACCAGCTTCACCATGGATCAATAGCAACCCCCAAAACTTAGTTCCCGTCACACCTGCTTCACGCTCACCACACGAGCGCACCGTCAGCACGAACATTAACCTGGCCGTGCTGAACGTGCGCTCCCTTTTAAATAAAACTTATTATAAATGACCTGATTTTAGATAACAAGTTGGACAGTATTCTTTTAACAGAGACATGGCTTGGCACTGACGCACCTATTGTTCTCACCGAGGCCTGCCCACCAAATTTTAATTTTTTATTTTCTACTGGGGGGGGGTAAAAGAGGAGGCGGAACTTCAATCACTAAAAATTCACTGCACTCAAATGAAGTTTCTTTTAACAGCTACTCATCATTTGAGTATCATGCCTTTGTTTTTAGCAGTCCTCCTATCCTTTGTATCACAGTTTACAGACCACCCCACCATTCCACCTCTTTTATCACTGATTTTTCAGAATTATTATCAATCATACACACCACATATAACAGAATTTTAATAACTGGTGATTTTAATCTACATGTTGATAATACCTCGGATACAATGTCCAGAGAATTTTTAAACCTTTTAACCTGCATGGATTTTAAACAGCACGTCACACAGCCAACTCACAACAGAGGGCACACCCTGGACCTGGTCATAACCTATGGCCTGTCCACTGGTGTGTCCTCTGTTGTTGACCTGGCTGTGTCTGACCACTACTGTGTGTATTTTAACATCACCAGTTTTAGCCATCAGGAGGCCCCGGTGAGAACAGTGAGGAAACGCTACCTGTGTGTATATATATACACACACACACACATATATATATATATATATATATATATATATATATACACGCCTCCTTCATTATGTGCAATAAGCTAAAGATTTAAGTTGCACAAATATACAGTTATCAACACACACAATTTTCATTGGTCAAACATGTATTTCTGCTGATATGATTATGAACAAAGCGGTCTGTTTTATACCGGTATTAAGTTAGTTTGAAATTGAACATTTACATTCGTTTGACATTCAAAAGACAACAACAAACAACAATAATAGAATAAGTAATGATAATAATAAATACTAGTATTGTTAAAACAAATGATGATTAAGTTTGGCATAATGACAGTACATCATGGCAGAGTAGTTTTATTGGATGTCATTGTACTGTGTGACGTGACAGGTGTTCAAAGTGACTCAGCCTACACATATGACAGAATGTGCTGGTGGAAATGCTGTATCTACATATTGATATTCAGTGAACTAATCACTTGATTGACATATGATGCCAGCATTGTGACACAGAACTGATGATGGTTGTCATCACCATAACAGGTTGGATTATTTCAAAAACAATATAAAGGATCTTCAAAGTGCAAAGTTTTTGTGTGTGGCATGTCAAGTCATTGTTTACTGTGGCAGTGAATTAATTATTATGTGCAAAAGGAGGCGTCTGTGAGCTCTGGTGCGCCTACGCCTCGCATTTTGCATGTTGAGAAGCATGAGAGAGCTTGCAGACATGTTGCTGGTGGGTAAAGAGTGGCCAGCTTCATTTTTGTGCAATTTCAATTGTCACAGGTGCGTTCAGATTTTGGTGCAGTACCTCTGCTCTGCCACCAGATAGAGTGCCTACGAAAGCACTCCATCTACTGGTTTGGCTGAGGTACTGCACCAAAATCCACATGTGCAGTACCTCTGCTCTGCCAGCAGATGGAGTGCTTTCCTACCAATCTTTTAGTATGTCCGAATGGACCCAACTTGTTTAGTAGGTAGGAGTAGTATCTAGTGGTAGTACATAGTAGTAGTATGCAGTATGCCAGTGGGCCTTTCGGATACAGCCCCTGTCTCACTCTCACTGCTTCCTCCAATCAACTGCCACTGGGCGCACACTCTTCTTGCTGTCCTATCGTAATTAGCCACGGCCTCCATCACCCAATCAGGTTGTCACTACGAGATTTTAAATCTGTTCTCTCCTCTGCCACTTTCAGCTGTCATTCTAGGCAGAATCGCCGCAGACAATTGCTCACCTTACCCTTTTCCTGCAGTCGTGGCTGATTGTACAGCCTCATGCGTTTCCTAAGCAGCAGCGGAATCATCTCTCATTCATCAAGTCCTCCAGTTTAGGCTACTTCACCTGTTTATAAGTCATATTGTCAACGCACGTCCTCTCCCTCTGCTTCCTTCTTCAGTCTCGAGCTCAGTGTTGTGTATGGATTCAAGATGTGGGCCAATCTACACGTCACAGGATTTGTTTCTCCGTGACACGTTGCATACGTGCACCCGGATTGCCACCCTCCGTCCCCTGCTACTCCGGCCAAGCTTCCACGCACACCTTGCTTCAGTCCCTGGACATGCTTCATTTCCGCCTCGCTATCGTCATTATCACCGCAGGCCTCCACATGCAGCAGCCACCACTCTCAGCTGACCAGTCCACTCAGCTGGCGTCCACCCCGAACCAGCGCTTCATTCTGTCTACAGCCTCTCCAGCCCCAGAGCTCCTGAATCCCTCACGGAAAGAGAGCCAGCGGGTTAAGCCATCCGATCATCAGCCTCCCTCACTGTTAAGTTAAGTGCGTGTCACATGATCAACCTACTACTCCATTCAGTGCCGCAGACAATATTGTCACTGCATCATTAAAAGTGTTTTATTTACTCTCCCTTCACCCTCGTTTAAATGGGAAAACAGTTTCTGCAATACTGCAATAGCGGCGGACCTCAATTTTCGGCTCACTGGGTTTCATCATAGTGAACATATTAAGCAGGCACACCATGCCCTCCGTTCTCTATGGTATTCGCTTTAAGCTAAGCATTTTTTTCCTCTGCATCTTCATTCATAAAATAAACTCACATGCGCATCATGCTGCTATCTTATCACACTTCCTGTATCTTTTCAATCATAAGCCTTTCAGCGATTTTCCAGCGGGGTTGTGCAGGTTTATTATCATCATTATCATGATTATATGGACAGTAATACAGAAGCAGCCATTGGCACTTCTTTGGCTCCCTCCACAATGGTTGATTGACATGTAGGTACATTAAGATAGGGTCGGTAAGTCTGCTCCTGCAGGGCTTTTATTTAGTGGGATTTACTTCACCTAGTAGACAATGTTTTGAACCACCATTCTGACACACACCGCAGTTATGATGGCTACTAAGAGGTCCTGGCAAGCAGCTCTTTCCTGGTGGCGCTCCAGGCGTTTCTCAGCCCTCGTGCTATTTTTTAATTTTCATATTTCCAGTCTGTGTGCAGTTCAGTTTATGCACACTGATCAGTTTTGGTAATCACAGTTCCCAGTTGTAAATGATCTAACTTATTTCAAGCTGCCCTTCACAATTATATTCATCTCAGATTCACCATTCACGATTTCATCCATGAATCAGGCCGGAACATGCCTCAATCCCGTCATGCAGAGCAGTACGCAGGGCAGCTTCTAATCAGCCCGATCTTTTCCTGTTTTCACACACTTCAAGGACATGTATAGTAATTGTCAACTCCTTTGAGATCAGCAAGTAGATGCGTGATCGCCCCCTCATGCACATGACATCTTGTGCCATGTCATTCTGTTTGAATTTAGTAGCGATCCAGAGCATCATTCGTCGACTGCCTGTAGGGGAAATGTGACACTTGTCTATTTCAGCTGTAGGGCTTCTATCATAGGACCCACTACATCTATTTGGACAACAATCTTGATCCACTTATTGTTGAGATAGATGCATCCAGCTTTGCACTTCCCAATCAGTGCTGGTAATATCTATTAAGGCTGAGCAATACAGGGAAGAAGAATTGTATATAAATGAATAAATAAATAAATTCATCTCTTTAATAAAATAAAATTAAAAACAAACAACTAATTAAATAAATCTATATAATCTATATAATATACAAAGACAGGGATCAAGGACCAGGGCAAAATCAATTTTTTTTTTTAAGTGGGTAGCAAGTACCCACTGGTTTTGGAAGGAACTAGGTATGGCTCCATTCTAGCACCAATTCATAAATCAAATTTCTGCTCTCCAAATTCTCACTAACTCATGCAAATAGCTGGTGGTGGTCTTTCGTAGTTCCTCTTCGGCTACCTTCAATCAAATCCCAGTTATGGTTTGTCCTATTGCCCACATTTACATTCGATGGAGCGACAGTCATGCATCAGCCATATGCCATTTCTGTTTGGTTATCTATTGCTATTGCTATTGCTATTGTATCATTGCTGACCTGAAATTCGCTTGTTGTGCAGTCCTATGTTCCTTGCACTCGTCCAAGTTTCCAGTTCTATCTGCCTCAGTTCGGTTAGGATGACTGTCATTTATCCCACGTTCCCTCAATACCCATGCTCTACACGTTCTCATGCCATTTGCCAGTCATCGTGGCCCTCCAACTACATGCTGCATGCACGAACACCTGCTCACCCAGTACTGCCCACATATCATTTTATAATCCTCAATCATGCATCACCCATGAATATTCCATTTTGGTTATATAATCACAAATTCTATCTCCCAATTCTCTATCTGCTGGTCCTGGGAAATATTCTGCTGTATTCTTTTATTCAAGTTGGCTGTGATTTATTGCAATTTTATTGGTTAATTTCCTTTACCTCGTCCGCCTGATCTCTCGCTCATTTACATGGTCTTCAGGACCTCAAGCAAATGCACAATCACAGTTTGTGGGACCTTATGCTGCATGCACTAACAACCTTGGTTTTCGGACCTCATGGATGCTCTACCATGTTCTGTGGGACCTCATGCTGTATGCACTTACAACCTCAGTCTTCTGACCTCAGGCTAATGTTCTATCATGTTCTGTGAGACCTCATGCTGCATGCTCTTACACCCTTGGTCTTCGGGACCTCATGCTAATGCTCCACCATGGTCTGTGGGATCTCATGCTTTATTCTCTGCCTCCCTCGGTCTTCAGGACCTCATGCAAATGCCCCATCATGGCCCATAAGACCTTATGCTGTACATCCTAACGCCCTCGGTCTTCGGACCCCATCATGATCTGTGGACCCCATGCTGTATGCTTCAACACCCCTGGTCTTCGGGACTTAATGCTATGCCCCCATGCCCCCTTGCACAGCATCAGACGTAATTTATGTTTGGTCGTCGGACCTTATTTTAATTTATCCATTTTATTTAAGTTGGTCTTCCAACCTTAGTTTCTGTTTGGTCATTTGACCTTTTATTTTGTTCGGCCTTCCGACTTTTAATTTTGTTCTACTGATGGTCTTTTGGACTCTAGCTTGTGCACCCAGGTCTACGGGACCTCATGCTTATACACGGTAATTTCTTTTCAGCCGACAGACCATAATTTCTGTTTGTCAAGATGACTTTAATTTCTTTTTGGTCGCCGGACCTTATTTTACTTTCACCATTTTATTTGAGTTGGTCTTATGATCTTAATTTTCATTTGGTCTTATGACCTTTTATTTACGTTTGGTCTTTATTGATCTTTTATTATTTTCTGCATAAATAGGCCCAGGTCACTCGGATCTCGCACCAGTCACGTTAATTTCAGTTTGGTCATCAGACCCTTAATTTCTGTTGCTGTCATGCTGAAAACTGCTGACTTTAATTTATGTTTGGTTGCCCCACTTTTGCCTTTTATTTGCATTATCCTAAGTTTGGTCTTCTGACCTTAATTTACGTTTGGTCTATGATCTTTCATTTCTGTTGGTCCTAGTTGACCTTTTATTTCTTTCAACATATAGACACCATGGCCTCCAGAATCATGCCATCCCAGCCTTCCCTCTGCCACATGACATCATCCCCTGCCTCTGCCATTTCACCCTAGCTTCATTTTAGTGGTTAGATCTAGCCAAGCCTCCCTCTGCCATTTCCCTTCCATGCTCATCTCGCATCTCCTGTTTTCTAGATAGCAGCTCCCCATTTGTTGTCATGCAATTCCAGCCTTCCCTCTGCCATATGACCTCGTCCCCTGCCACTGCACTAATTGGCTACGGATCCATCTCCCTCCTTATAGCTCACCATCTTGAAGGGGTCTAATCACCAAAGACTTTTCACATTCCATTCTCATGTGCATTTGTAATTAAATATTTTCTTTCCTAACCTAAACATGTCTCTCCTGATTGAAATGACCATTACAGTTTGTGGAACAACAGTGTAAGTCCTGTGCAGTAAATAAGCAGACAAATGGAGCAGATAACATTACAACAGGTAAATAATTTATTGCAATTTATTGGCACAACTTTGTACCTCCTGAGTTAATTTTGTCTACTCAAAATAGATTCAGTGTAGAAAGTTTATTTTTACCAGACAATGAGACTGTATAACAAACATAGGGGTCAAGGCCAAGTAATGCTAAATTGGTTTTCCACTATGCAAGGACACAACATCTAAGGTATATTGCAGAGAAGGATTACAATTAATTTTAACAATACACTATTGTCTCATAGATGTGTCCATCTCAATGTTTGCCAACAGGCAACACTTAATGTTTTTTTTTTTTCTCTTTTATCAGTGTAGGACTACTGTATTTGAAATCTCCATGAAATACCCCTTCAGGGTCCTTTAATGGAGGCACATATTTACACCAACATGTAAACCAAGTCCAATAGGCTTCACATTCACATGCTTGGTAAAAGGTCTGTGCAGCAGGAGGCAGGTAAGGAGAGAATGCTCATAAGGGCTTAGTGCTTCTCCTTGTTCACTGGCAGAAGACTCTCATATACTCTGGGGTAGATTCTGCTGAAGGAGGGAGCTGAAGGAGGTTGTCTTTTCCGTGACCTTGTGATCAGCCATGACTTCCAAGCCTCATAGAGGCTGTGAGTCTGTTTGGAGATTCCATAGATCAGCGGCTGGATTGGCAAAACAACACAATTTCAGAATTACTTAATTCCTGTTGTGACACATTCATTACTTCTATGACAGGAGAAAGTTAAAGGAAATCTGAATAGTACCTGTCACTTTAAATCTCATTTTAGATGTCATCTGCAGGCTAGCTGGGTTCTTGGGTACGGAGTCTGAGGTCCTCATTCTTCATCTGTGTAGCCTGGTAACCCTGTTTATTATTTGGGTTGGTGAAAAGATCATTATTTGAAATGTAATGGTTTTATTATTTTGGGAGTGGTAAAAGAAGCTCTTATTTTGTGATGGGTACTGGTATATTGCATTGTGAAGAGAAATGTTTAAGTTTGAATACAGTATATTGTTTACCTGAGTCTACCTTTTATTTTACCATTCACCTTTAAAAGCGTTTTATTTACTTAAAGTACTGTACTTTTCTGTGGGTTTTATTTTATTAATTTCGGGGATTTATTTTGTAGCAGGATGTACTTTGATACCTGTAGTCAAGGGAGAGCGAATGGGCAGTGAGAGAATGGGTCATGTGATCGGAAGGAGAGAGCGGGTGGCGTAGTTCCATGTACGGAAGGAGAGGCGAGCAAGCGATAGTTGAATGAATGAAAGAACATTGAGAACGGAACGTGACAGACAATCCGAGACATTCTTATAGTTATCAGGGGTGAAATATCCCTGGTGTGACTGTGAGAGAAGTCTGTGGAACGGCCACATCAGTCAACAAGCCTGGGCAGTGCCGTTCTGCAGTGAAGAGTAGTAGTTAGATCGCTAAGCTAGCTGCGCTTGCAGTGAAGAGTAGTAACGTTAGTTAGCTCGCTAAGCTAGCTACGCCTGCAGTACAGTGTGTTGCTAACCCAGCCAGCAGCTGTTTGAGTGGAGGAACGTGGACTTCGTGATCAGAGAGGATTACCAGGACTACTTTTTTCTTCTGTACGGAGACTGTGGATTAATTTGGACAACTTTGTGCTCGTTCGGCGGATTTGTGTGGAGCTTGGAACTTTGTAACAAGTAGATCGTCTGACTGTGAGTAAGCTTTTCCCTTTACCACCGACACCATCTTGTGGACTACAACGGAACAGGCCTGCAACGAAGGGTGGGGTTTGTTTGTTATGTTTTCATTTAGATGCCGGCTTAGGTTATTAAGTTAAGGCATTTGGATATTTGATTTAAGGTACTCAATTCATTATTGATATTTGATCATTTAAATGTGAACACAGTTGAAGGTTTACATTCCTATGTTTAAATAATTCATAATCTGAAGGTATTGAATTCATGATTGTAGCTGCTTGATTGGGTTTTACTTGATTGAGGGTACATATTTTCTAATTTGAAGGTTACATGATTGATTGACCGAAACAGTGTTGTTAGTTAAAAGTCACAAGTGACGGGTTTTGCCTCTAGAGGGCAATTTATTTGTGCTGCATTTTATTTCATTGTTTGATAAAAACAGTTGTCCTTTTATTCTATTCCTTTTTCCCTAAACCTGATTCCATACAACAAATTCTTATTCCCTAACTAATTGTCCTAACTAAAGTATCTATAAAACTCATGTGGTATTGTCTGCCTCAGTTATTTTAAAATACAAGTTGGTTGCACACAAGTTCATAGTTGGGGTAATTTATCAAAAAACATCAGGGATCCCATAAAGAACTCGTAGCCATCCTATTATCTAGGATAATAAGGGTTACATCTGCATGACTCTAAAAAGATGCTGCTGCTTTGACTGCACAGTCATCTCTGTTAGATCTTCAGGGGTGTGGAGTGTGGACACTTTGTGCCTCTTCTCTATAATGCACAATCACAGGGCAAGAAAGAGTGGCCAGACACCATGAACTTCTGCTCAATCTCAGGGAAGTAGCCCATAGATATTAGAAGAGCCATAAGATTCTGCATTTGCCAGTTGTTGTTTTGGCCACAGCATCAGTCACTGTAGATGATAAGTCTGCGTTCCTTATGTTTCACCAAGGTAGTAAAGGAAGACCCACTTTAGTAGACAGCTTGCTACCTCAGCTGAGCCTCTGTGGGCAGTCCCTTCATGCCAGACACACATGACTGGGGGATCCTCAGTTCCCAGCTCATAAATACATAGATTATAGTTTGTCAACTGACGTTGATATTAACTACTGGAATGTGGAAGATCAAGTGTAAAAATAACACCTTGCATATCCACACATATAACATGGCAGTCAGTGTTTGCTTTAGCCCATTCTTTATCAGTCTGCTGCTGGGAGTACACCTCCTCTACTTTCCGCAGCTCACTCAAATCTTCTTTCTTTCTTCATCTGATGAAGCTGCTACAAGCTTAGCAAAGTAAGCATCACATTTTGCATGTGTCACTTCTTGGCTGGCCAAAACTCAGGTTCTCCTGTTTGAACATGTCTCTATACAGCCAGAACTTTGCTGGGGACATTGGGTTCTTTTCTCTGTAAAGTCTGTATACACAATAGATTAAGATATAGATTCAAATATTCTATGTCCACATTTCCCATCATACAATTGCAGTGGCTCAGCTGACATGGAAAAAAGAAGATATGTTCCTTTATCCCCACTATCACCAAAGAATGAATGTGGTGTGGTCTCAAACTTGGGCGATATCTCGTTATTTTGGATGTATCAATATTTTTTAAAACGAGATATGGAATGCGACTCTATCATTCACATCGATATGGTCCATTGCTGCATGCTGTCTCACCTGTTTCTCCGCTCCACAGCCGCCGCTTCTTTCTCCCTCTCTCTCTCTCCAAGATCCAGATCTAACTCTCTGGCGGGCCACATACTGGAATTTGCAATCAGTGGGGCTGGCTGAAACTGAAAGCATTGCGGCGGTGCCGCTGTTGTAGGACCAGGGCAGAAATTTCACGAGGGCCACGAGGGCTATGGCTCTTGTGTCCTCTTAATTTAGCCCTGTGCCCTTGAAAAAAAAAAACAGCCCTAAGGCCACAGTGGCCTTGATGCCCCGCCCGCACTGCCCCAGGTGATTTTGTGATTTTTCTCCTCTGCCTCTTTCCTGTCAACACGGTTTTAACACCTGTGTCTATTGAGGAAAAAATAATGCGATGACAGTCTGGTTTCTTATTGGGAAACATCAAATGCTCTGTCTTTCAGAGGAAGCACCCTATGTAACTCATTACCACCCTCAATCATAGAAAGCTCCAGCCTTGCTATTTTCAAGGGTCACTTAAAAGTGTGGCTCAGAAACAATCAAATATGTAATCACGGGTAGTATATTCTTCACTCAAATATCAGCATGTAGCACTTCATGGGCATAGTGCAATATCACCTGCACTTAGCATATTGCGAAATGTGACCATTGATCTATATTTATATTTATATTTATCTATCAGCACTAGCACTGATAGTGGAAATACTTGAAATATGTGGTCTATGGGCATTGTGCAATAACTCTGACACTGAATTCTATGTGGACTCAATTACTGTCATTGCTGTTTATGGTTTTTTTTTTTTTTAATATATCCACATACGTCATTATGGGCATCATGCAATAACCACAGCACATAGCACTTTATTTGGACTCAATTTCATACACTGGACTGGACAGACATTCACCATTGTACACCACGTTGTCACCTCTGTCCTCGGTGAACTAATGTATTCACTATCACGTTTTTCTTTTTTGCTTTACTTTTAACGTTTTTTACTACTCTGTAAGATCAACCTGCTAAGGGACTATGGATCATAGGTGTTTCTAGCCCATTTTTAGGGGTGCTGAAGCACCCCTAAATTGAATCCCAGCACCCCTAAAATTTGAGAGATTTTTTTTTTCCTTTTACTGTATGTCCTTTTTTTAACAAGCTAGAAAAGTGTCAAAACCCCCTACGCCTTGCCTCAAAAATGGTTTGAATGTTTGAATTGGAATGAGAGAAGCTAGCTGTTGTGTCATGTGCATGTGTTAATATTAAAGCCAAGGTGCTACTGACTAGCTAACTGACTGGATGCCCATTAACATTACAACTCCTATTGTGTGTGTGTGTGCATTGTACTATAGGCCAAGCAGTCAATTTGTGAAGCCACACATGAACTGTCACTTGTCAATTAGCTCAGTGAGATGGAAGAAGGACCTCAGTTTCAGAAGTTGGGAGTTCAAGCCTCTGCTAAAGCAGAATGGACATTCTAATGCTAAAGTCCTACACTGAAAAAAGGAAAGTGTTGGATGTACTTATTTCAATAATGGAAAGTGGTTGCACACAAACTTTTTTCCTTTGGCATAAACCCTAACAATTGAGTTAAATTAACACAAATTGTTCATGTTCATTCAACCTATGTATTTTGAGTTGATCCAAAGTGATTAAAACATGTTTTAATAAAGTAATTTGAATTTTTGAACATTTTCAATCTTCATAATTTCATCACTTTATTTCAACACTATTCAATAACTTTCACTCCAATACTATTTAATACTTAAATACTACATGTTACTTTCATACTAAAAGTTAGTATTATATTCTAGTGTTAATTAACTTTACAATGGAGGCCTATAACCTTAAGTAACCTTTCAAAAAAAAAAAGTCTACTTTCACTGATAGTACTGTAGGTAGAGAATTGAACTAACACTGTTGTTCCAAATCAATACTAAATATGAAATATCATTTGTCCAGTGTTTATCAAGATTAAGATCAATAACAAATGTAAATGTATACAACTCAATGTACCTATAGAATGGATTTAAAATGCAAAACACTAGCTACCATGGCCATGCCAGCAATCATTCATTTTAATGTCTATGTACCTTTCAATTAACTCTTAATCGTTACCATTACCCATCACAATTAATGTAAAATATCAGTTGCATGTCAAAACTTTTATTAGGAAAAAAGTCTTCTCACTTCAAGAGAAATAAAAACTTAAATGGAAGATTATTTCCAAAAATGTACAAAAGATTTAAGTTTTATCTCAGATCCCACATGAAGGGCCTATATGAACACTGTTCACGCATCTCAATCATGCTCAAACATATTTTACGTGAATACATAAAATGTTTAACAACAGTCACACTGTCAGAAACCTTAACACTGTAAACATAGCATGTCTCCTCCATGTTGAATTACAACAGAGAACTATAGTTCAGGCTCAGAGCCACACAGAGTTAAGAATAATTGTTGGGCTTTCTTTTAAGCAGGATTGAAGCTCTTGCTAAAACCAAACTTCTGCCTTTCACTCCAGCTTATTATATATTAAACATGAATGCATAAAATAACAACAAAGGCATACTGTTAGAACACAATGTAAACATGGCATGTATCCCCCATTTTTTGAGCAGGTTACATAAAGACATGCCATTAGTGCTGCCAACAGCTCCTGTATGACATGAGCACACTTCAGATAATGCCAAACGAGTATAGATGAAATTCAAAGATTGTTTGAGGCAATATGGCAAGTGAGCAAAATACACATCCTCTTAACAAATACAGTGACCACATTCACACAATCAACAGTGGGCATCCTCACAATTTTCCTTGAAGATCTCCATCAACAAGGGAGCAGTTATAATCTCTCTTGGTGTCTTGTGGATTGTGAGGAGGAGAACAGTAAAAAAATGAACGTAAGTGCAGGATCGTAACACCTGTCAGTGCTTGCCTGAGAGCCCTGATGGTGCACAGCAATGTTCTTACTGGAGCATTTTGAATTTCAGGGCTCGGACTTTCCTTGAGAGTTGAGTCGCATCTAACTCCATAATCACTTTTTGGAGCACTTCAAATGTATAGCGGAGCTGTGGGATACCTCATGTTGAGTGCATAAAAAAAGCCGAAGAGCATGGCAGTGGCAAGTGCCACATTATCCAGATCTTGGAGAACCACCTCCCCCTCGATGATAATTCCTACATCTGGACTGTCACTGCCTGACGACTCTCTGCAAATGAAGACTCCAATCATTGTGCTCTCTATGGCGCTCAGTGTAGTGGCCTCAGTCATGTCCTGGTTTAAGACAAAAAAAGAGCAATTAAAATAGTTTATTCAAATGCATATAAAAGCAATTTCTGAGAGAAAAAATAAAGAGAAGCTTTGATACTTTACAACTGCATTCAAGACTGAATTGTCCTCCTCTTTTATTTATCCAAAGTGTTTTTCTGTTCCTGTATGATTGTTATCATTAACCTACCCTAAGGTAAGTGTCAGTGCAGTTTGAGAAGATTATGAATTTTTACTTGAATCACTTTTGCAGTGTGACAAGGAAGACCTAAACAGTCTCAGACTGTCATATCACATCTTAAGACTCGTGTTCAAAGTCTTAAGTCTCAGACTTGTCTTTGATGAGATTTTACAAAGACTGAGGGTCACTAGTTACAAGACTACAACAAGATTATTTTAGGGCTTTCTTTCCCACCATGCAATTTTTTCCCATCATGCACAGCAGATATCAACAATGGAGGAGAAACAACTTTTAGCTACATCTGCTCTGGTCTGTGCAGTGGTTTGTAGTGGAAAAAACCCTAAAAGAAGATAAGACACGGCCCACACTGTATGGACATCCCCATTGCTTTTGATCACAAAACACTCACCGTGTACTCCTGCACCAGCACGTCTGGATTCTCATTCATATAGATACAGATTCCTTTAATCAAGGACTCCCTTCTGGCATCACTGTCATCCTGAAGAATTGTAACAAAGAAAACAGACAATTGAAATCTAATTTTTAGTAGCATGGAAGAAAGTGATCAAAGACAAAACAGACATTTAAGCAGTCACACCAGCATCTACATAACATTATCTGTTTGGAATAGACTTCATAATCTGCAGAGATTATATATATAAAAAAAAAGATAAATATTTCACAGTGGAACAGTGGGTATACAAAGAAATGACTGGGTCATTTCATTGTATCAGAGCCCTGTTCCTGAAAGCAGGATTTTTGTAAACTTCAAGTAGCTATGATCAGTCACTATGGCAACATACTCCATGAAGCAAACCTGCTCCTTGGCAGGTTTGATCCATCTAATCCGCCCACAGAGTGTGGAGCAGGAAGGAGAGACATCATTGCAATGAATACATCTTTTACTGACCTAGTGTAATTTATATACACAAAAAGTTCTTACTGTCATCATAGCGGCCATTTCTTTCAACTTTTGGCCTTGCTCCCCGGACCGCTTCGCAAACACTCTTAGTAGACTTTCAGAGAGAAGGTCCAGCTGTGACAAAAACCTCGATTGGAGAGGCATCGTTGTGATGCGTTTGAACTCTGTGTTGATCTGAAACAAGATGAAAATAGTTTTGAATAACAGGTGACAGATTTTAGAAGACATTTATAACACTATCTCTGCACAACATATCATGGCATGCACTGTGCATGGTACTCATCTGGGTTATGCAATAGAATATTTGTAAACATCCAAATGAAGTCAGCTTTACTTTTACACATGAACACAATCCACTTTTTTAATCATCTTTCTTAAAATTACCTCCATAGAATCAAAAAGAGCTGGCCATCTCTCTTGTACGTCACTGATCATGGGAGCATCTCTAATGACTTCCTGTCTTCTTAACGAAAACGTTCTGTCCATCTTAGCCCTTATGGTGTCTCTGTTGTTGCGCTTCTTGACATCTTCCAGGAGTTCGACCCTCATCTTCTCCAGCGACTGAGCACATTCTCCAAGTGGAAAAGGACAGTTTGCATACACACATGGAATGTGGTTGTTATTCCTATAATGTCTGACCCTATAATGTTGCAGAAGATGGGACCTACTTGGAAAGACTGAAGGGCAGGCCTTACAATGCCACATTCACTCTGTGTCCACCGGAACACTTCATGCACCATTCACTGTAAAGTTGAAACGAAGAAGATTAAATGACTGGTGCAGAATGTCTCTCAGCACTCAACACTCAGAAACACAATAGTCAACTCAAGTAGACCGCACCAGCACCAGCTAAACTATTACATTATAATCCACAGATGTATTAATTAAGTGGCCAGTGAGTGTATGTAAAAACTTGATAATTCAGTAATATGTGTCATGCATTGTAAGTATAATGAGCATGAATACAGAGTCATTATCTCACCACAAAAACATGAGCCACATTCCCTTCAGCTGACTCCAGGTTACTTGGTTTGACTGTCAATCTGCAGAAAAACAAGGAGGATAACCGTGATAATTTTGGTCACAATAATCGTGATAGGAAATTTTCATATCGTTACATCTCTAATATCGACAAATCCCGGATAGCTTGCACGGGTCAGTGCGCCTTTCCCACTGCCGCCAAAAGCTGATTGTTAAAGGGATTCACCGTTTGTTTTTGGCCGGAGGGAAAGAGGTAGAGACGCTGTTCCTGCCGCAGGGTACAACGTTCTGACGGTTAACAGCTAACCGCTAACAGCTAGACAGCTAACAGCTATGCTACAGCGGCTTGCTGAACCTCTTGAAGCCGCGGCTCGGTTCTCGTGTGGATGACTCGGTGCGTCCGGTCAATCGACTCACCCCGTTTTCACCGCATCTGGAAAAGCCGCCACTCGAATCAGTGAGCGTTATTTCCACTGCGCGAGCTACGGGGCTAACACCCCCCCCCCCTCCCGTTTGGAAAAACGAAAAACTACGTGCTAATAAACCCGAGCAAAGTAAGCTCAAACATCGAAAATCAATGTAACGTGGGTACTCTGAAGACAATAAACCACATTTGGCTGTAAGCTGTAATGGCGCCTTTACGATTTTACAAATAGGCCTATCTCTGCTATGAATCATTTCATTATTGATTAGCATTCCAGTTATTTTCTATATTAAATATTTGTCTATAAAATTATGTCGTCGTCGTCGTCCTCCGCTTATCCGGGTCCGGGTCGCAGGGGCAGCAGCCTCAGCAAAGAAGCCCAGACAGTCCTCTCCTCAGCCACTTCCGTCAGCTCTTCCGCAGGAACCCCGAGGCGTTCCCAGGCCAGCCGGGCGATGTAATCCCTCCAGCGTGCCTGGGGCGGCCCCGAGGTCTCCTCCCGGTTGGACACGCCCGAAACACCTCCCAAGGGAGGCGTCCGGGTGGCATCCTTACCAGATGCCCGAACCACCTGAACTGGCTCCTCTCGATGTGGAGGAGCAGCGGCTCTACTTTGAGTCCCTCCCGGATGTCCATGCTCCTCACCCTATCTCTAAGGCTGAGCCCAGCCACCCTGCGGAGGAAACTCATTTCAGCCGCTTGTACTCGCGATCTCATTCTTTCGGTCACTACCCAGAGCTCGTGACCATAGGTGAGGATTGGAACGTAGATCGACCAGTAAATCGAGAGCGTCGCTTTTTGGCTAAGCTCCCTTTTCACCACAATGGACAGGTTAAGTGCCCGCATCACTGTTGACGCTGCCCCAATCCGCCTGTCAATCTCCATCTCCATCCTACCCTCACTCGTGAACAAGATACCGAGATACTTAAACTCCTCCACCTGAGGAAGGACCTCCCTCCCAACCCGGAGTGGGCAATCCACCCTTTTCCGGCTGAGGACCATGGCCTCAGACTTGGAGGTGCTGATTCTCATCCCAGCCACCTCAAACTTGGCTGCGAACCGTCCCAGCAAGAGCTGGAGGTCACTGTTCGATGGAGCTAGGAGGACCACGTCATCCACAAAAAGCAGGGACGAGACCCTCCCGTCACTGAACCTGACACCCTCCACCACTCCGCTGCGCCTAGAAATTCTGTCCATAAAAGTTAAGAAAAGAAAAAATTATGTACAATTCATATTACCGTTCCCCAATACCGATCTGGCATCCACAAACATCTCACTTTGTCTGACTAAAGGTCCAAAACCGTGATCAGAATTACCTAATTTTGCTTAAAATTGCCCGGCCCGACCATTGCTTCACAGCAGCTATAATTATTATTATTATTTTGTAGCTTTCAAGCACTTTTCTGTTTTTGAAGTGTATTGTTATATATGTATTTGTATTATATAATACAGACAAGAAGGAAAAAGGCAGAGACAAACACTGAAAAAGTCAATTACTGTTAATGTGTTAATGTTACATGTTGTGCATTGCATTTCAAATAAAAGTCCAAAAAATAAGACCAAGGTCCATTTTTTTGTATTTTTGGTACTCACTACAGGGGGCTGGTTTACTCTGGAAACATACATACTGTTTATGTGTATGTTGAGGAGCTGCTGTATCAAAATGAGTTGTCTTCCCTCAGAAATTAGGGTTACGATATGTTTCTTTTGATTCCAATCCATTCCTCTTTTGCCCTTTTCGTCCAGTGTCACATTAACTCCTATATCCTCCTCTTCCTCTCTCTGATTGGCTCAGGTTTGTAGCTTGCACATTTCTGTGCACTTCAGTCTGTTTGCAAGGCAGGAGCAGTCAGGAAGCTTGCAGATCCGTACACATTTGCAGGCCATAAGTTCCAGGACAGCCAGTGGTGCTGGAGGTCCTCGCATCCAGTCTAACATCAGCGTACCTGTGAGAATAAGTGAAGGGTATTCCTCATCACTTTCTGTGATGAACCTAAATCTTAAGTAAATACCAATAGGCCTACATATACTATTTTATTATTTATAAATGTATCTTCTCACAGTATCCGAGACAAAGGATCATGACATCTGTATCCTCGCTCACAATGACTGTGGTTTTAAAGCCATTCTGGCTGGCATGATTTGCATGTAAGAGCATACTAGGGGTGTAACGATACATCGATCCATTGATTAACGATCCAATTACATCGGTCTAAAATGAAAAATCGATCTATATCGTCATCTTAAAGATACACCATTATTTTGAAATTCATTTAAACATGAGAAATGTCAGACTTCAGTGAACAGGTCTATTTTTATTATTTTTTGTTACAGGAAAATACTGTTTTTCATTAAAATGCCTGATACCTGGAAGAGCTCAGAAATAAAATGGTCAAATCATATTCTAGTTGTTTTTGTGATTTGATGTAAATGATTGCGTTAGATGGGCATATGAATTGAAATGAATCGAAATCATATCGTGACAGACTTTGTGATATCGGCAAACATCGTATCGTCATCCAAACAAATCGATATAATATCATATCGTGATGAAGCTGGTGATTTACACCCCTAGAGCATACGGGTATCTGCCTCCTCATGGGAGGATTTCAGCTCTTCAACAACATTCCAGTCTGTTTTGCTCAGACAATAGCATGTCTCTCCACAGGCTGCAAACAGCTGCTTGTCCTTAAGCTTTGGAAGGTTCTCTGGTTGCTTCCAGTTTTCTCCACTGCACAACCTTGTGTCCTGGGGCAATGCTCGTCTATTGAGCGTTACTTGCTGAACCCCAATTGCATCTCTCAGCATTCTTGATTGATGTTTTCCTGTAAACATCAAATACCACATCTATCCGCTCACTGTGTCCTCCTTCGTGCAGCACTAGGTTCAGCACAGATCCAGCAATCTCTCCAAAGGCCATCACCTTTCATTTTGAACAATGGTCATTCCATCAATGATGCACGCAGACTGTTTTCCAATATCTTCAACTGCTGACCCTGATTTTTCCAACTCTCTTGCAAGAGCAGCCTTGTTAATTTTCCACAGTGAGCCATCTGGATTTGAAAGTGCCCAAGGCAGTGGACCAAGTTGATGGGCCAGGACAGCTTTAATGTGAAGATTTCTACCTTGTGAAACAATGATCATATGGCCAAAGAGATTTCTATCTGCTTTAAAGACCACCTCCTTGTTTTGCCCCTTATTTACTCTACTTTGTGTGGTGCTTGAGAATGTCTTCAGGTTCTGTGTGTTCATTGTGTCATGGAACTTTGCTGTTGTTGAGCCTTTTTCCAAAAGTTCACTTTTGAACTTTTTATATGTCTCCTCTCCGGTCTGATGAGCTTGCAACAGATTACTGGCTATGTTTGGTGACACCGTGATTCCTGTGGAAAGACTGATGATATCAGACTCCTCTGGACCTAGAGGGTTTACCCAGCCTTTCTGCATAAGTTCTACAAAGGCATTGACATCTGCCCTGTCCTCTCTATCCTAGACTTCTGTAGATCGTGATGTCTGACACTTTATGTGGGCACATTGCCTGTCATGTTCCTGAGTTGCCTTAGATACTGACTTCTGTTTTCCGAAGTGAGATAGTATTTGGTCACAGCTGCAGTTTTCAAGCTGAAACCTTTGGTTCCTTCAGCTGTCTGAGTATCCTTGTTTACAGTCTCTTAAATCGTTTGGTCTACTGGAATCTTTCCAAAGGGACTGTTCCTTTCCAGCTGGACAGAAAAAACACCCTCTACAAAGTGGGCAGAAACATCAGGATAACCAATGTCAAGGCAAGACATTTGGGCACAGTGGTATGGCAGGTATCTGGCATAGTTCAGTTTATTGTAGGCAAAGCACCATGGAATGATGGCTCTGATTGCTGCAAGATGCATCATCCAGTTTACCTCTCTTGATGCTCGAATGAAACTGAACAAAATCTCAACCATGTTCACGTAAAACATCCAGAAGGCTGAGAGGGGACCATTGTCTTCTCTAAGGTAGTTGAGGAACTCGCTGAAACGTGTCAGAGTGCGCTGGCATGAGTCTTGCTCAGGGTTTTCCTCAAATCAAAGTTTCTTTCAAATGAATGAGATCTTCAGGATGATTCTCTTCTAACCAAGGATGTGTCAAGAAAGCCTCATAGAGCAGTTTGTGGAGCCTTATTGCTTGATTATACCTGTGACCATCAATAACCCCTGCTACTGAACCATGTGCTATCACTCCTGTTTCTATGCAAAGGTCTCTTAGACCTGCCTCTGCAAAACGTTTTCCAATCGTTGCCATGAAAATACAGCTGGTATGGTACACTTGCTGCTTGTTTCTGAAGACAAAGGGCTCTGTCAATTTCCTCTACCTGAGAATATGAAACGCCATGGCCAAGCCTGTTCAGTATATGTATTAGTTCCACATTTCCAGTGAATGACTTGACAGCAAAGGGCAACACATTGTGTTTGGTAGGTTTGACTTTGCCACAGGTAACAGCATAGACCAGGTCTTGGCTAAATGGAGCTGTGAGCCTTTGCACTCTCTTAGATGGGCTATTTCCTACTCTGGATGTACCCGCTAGGAGGGTCTGAAGAAACACTACAAGAGATGCAGGAGCACAGTTCATCTTCTCTCTCTCTTTCTCTTATCTCTCTGCAGAACTTTTACTCTGAGTCTGGATTATGTTAAGGTCTCTCTTCATAGTAAAGATGCTATGGCACTTCCTGTGATACAATACAGATGGTATGCTACCTTCAGGTTGGTTTTTAGTAAGGTCAGGGATTGGCCTGTGGCCTCTTATTTCAGCTGCTCTCAGTAGTGTGCTCCATGAATCTGTATTTGTAGGTGCCACAAGATTTGAGTCATCATCTGAACAATGTATTAAACAGTCCATCCTGGGACGCTTTGGGTGTAGTCCACTTGTACTTTGTTCTACCATGTTTTTTTCTATCCTGTGATGTATATCTTCTGAAAATAAAATACAAAAATCTAATAAGCTTAACACCGTTCTGCTACCCATACATCTGTAGTAAACTTTGTTTCAGGTGCCTAGACAACACCCTCCTTCCCAGCTAGCTAGCTAGCATAACGTGGTTGGTAACAACATATAATATCTAGTTTCATATCATGATCTTCACTTTACCTTATATGTTAAGCCTCTGACAGACAGTAGTAAGTCATTCAAGATGGCTGGCTGACATCTCTGCACTTCTCTGACATTTAAGGACCATTGTGATTTTGATTTGATGGCAGAAATGGAATATCATAATCTGAAGTATGTTGTCATTAGTGTCTAATGACCTGAAAATAAGAATCATTGTGTTTTTCTTACCTAATTAGCCCTTCAAGAACGCTAGACCTTTTTCCGTAAATGTACTGATAGATGGAGTAGCCTAGGCTGATGGTTAGGCTACACCATCTATCAGTACATTTACGGAAAAAGGTCTAACATTCTTTTTAGACAGTAGGCTAAGTAAGTTAATGAGTAGGCCTACAGCATACCAGCACTTATTCTGTTCCAATTCAAACACTGGTTGACACTATGGTAATTTTGTAGTATTTGCAACGTCAGTACCTACCTTTCATTGTGATATGCCACTCACTGATGAAAAAATTAATTTCCTTTCCTTCCTTTCCTTCACGCGCTGACTTGATATCGATCACCTCAGAAACTGGAGCGCATGGCATATAGACTCCTAATAAAGAGTCTTATTTTAAATAAATAGGCCTAACGTGTGTGCAATACTGGTTTTAAAAGTACATTTAGGCAGAAATATTTAAAAAGCTTAATGTTTTTAACTTAAAGGGGCAAAAAGCGAAATTGTTTCACCGCTAGATTTGCTGTTGTGCACTGCCTGTAGACCAAAACAAAGTGTGTCATGAGCCACACCTCCCTCTTCCTCTGCTCTCCACCCCCCACCCCACTCGCCTCATTACCTATCTGCGTAGCCGAGCACCACAGCACCTCCATGGACTATTACATCCAGACAGTTCCGGTGTTTCCTCCGCAGGCTCCACTTCACTCAGCTTCACTCAGCTGCCCGATAAACCTGCTGCTTCTTTCCACTTTAACCAGAATAACAAATCAGGGCTCGGTGCTCCGGTTGGATCCAAATGGAGAGCCGGGGCTTGCTCAGAGACTAGCGGAGGCTAACTGGCTGTGCTTCCCTCCGGTCATGCTGTGGCTAACACTCCCAGCTAGCTCCTATTTGTCATTCAGGTTAAAGTGGGAAGATGCAGTGGGTCTGTTGGGCAGCTGAGTGAAGTGGAGCCTGCGGAGGAAGAACCAGTTAGCCCCGGTTTCACTACAGGCAGATTCACTCGCTACAGGGGCGAGGGAATAAAACCTAAACAGCCAACTTAGTTTAGCAGTTAGCGATGTCTGTCACTCACTCTCGGTCTCTGCTGTGTTTACCTATTCCCCTGTCTACTTCAATGATGATGGTACCTGTAATAAATGCAATATATTTGCTGAGATGGGGGCAAGGCTCAGTGACTGGAAGAGCTGGTAGAGGCACTCCATAGCTGTAAGTTAACGTTAGTCCAGTAGCTGGTGGCAGCTCACTAGTGCTAACTGCTAACGCTCCTACTGTTCTACGAGAGCTGGCTCACGGGCTCCCGGAGAAAAGTAGGAACATTAGCGTTAGCTCCCGGGAGCATTAGCAGTTAGCACTAGTTGGCTGCCACGCTAACGTCCCTACTCTTCTGCGTGCCTCACGGAAAAGAGTTAGCGTTAGCTCTTGGAGTTAGCACTAGTCGGCCGCCACCGGCTACTGGAGTAACTTACAGCTATGGAGTGCTTCTACCAGCTCTTCTAGTCACTGAGCCTCACCTCCATCCCAGCAAGTATATTACACTTATTACAGGTAGCCTACCATCCATACGTACCATCATGCCATCTGCCAATTCTGTTCTCTTTCACATACAGTCTACAGAATTTATTATTTAGACCAAACTGGGTCGTACTTTATTATTTAAACTCCGGCAGTCAGGTTCACAAACATTACAACACGAGCCTTACTTCCAGGTGCATTCTTGAATAATGTCCCTGTTGCAACATGTTTTTGCTTTAGCAGCCCTGCTGCAACATAAACAATAGTTCCTAGGGAACATATATCTTAACAATAGTTCCTATTGTTACATCCTTTCTCTTTTGAGAGTTTACTCTTTTCCGAACAGTTATAACAAATTATTACTTAACTTGTGTCTTTTAAATAATAAAACAAAAAACCTCATTGATAATAACAAAATTCCTCATTTAAGGCACATTGTCAGCTACTGTGAATAAAAGTGTTATAATGTCTCTTTAGGCTTAGTACGACATTGTATAGCTCACATTAAAGCACTTCACAAACATCAGCTGAGTAAATATTCCTGAAAATTGCACATAACCATTCGAGCATGAACTTACATCCACATTTCTGAGAACTTAAGTGCAAGTTATAACTTTTCAGTACAAATATTTTCAACTATTCCCCTTTTCCCCCCAGAGTCATTAGTGTCACGCAGTTATTTTTTTTTTTTTAAGTCACAAAGTCCTTGAAGCGTTGTGGCTTCACCACAGTGCGACCTGTTCTGGTGGTTACAGGTGCAACACTGTCGCCAATGACAGTGGTTGTGTTTCTCTCAGAGGCAGTTTGTGAAGGAGCTGACTCTGTGTGATCAGGGTCCTCAGTCTTAATGTCCATAGACTCACTGGGAGCCCTTTCTGGAGCACGTCTGAGGTGTCTCCGGTTTCTCCTGAGAACGTTACCAGAATATAACTGGACTTCGTAGGACCTCGAGTCAACCTGCTTCAGCACTCTGCCTTTTCTCCAGGAAGTGTGAGGTGCTAGTGGCTGTATTCTCACAGAATCACTCGGTTTCAGTGTGTCAAGGTCTCTCGCTGACCTGTTGTAGTAGGCAGACTGACGTCGTTGGTTGTTTCTGAGTGCCTGCTGTGCCCGTTCAACTTTTGGCTGGAGAAGACTTGATTTAGTGGGCAGCAGTGTTCTGGTACGTCGGCTGAGAAGTCTCTGCGCTGGACTAGAGTCCAGCCCTTGTGATGGTGTGTTGCGGTGGTCTAGCATCGCGAGATAAGGGTCCTGTCCAGCAGCTTTTGCTTTGAGCATGAGTCTCTTTGCGGTCTTGACGGCTGACTCCGCCTTGCCGTTGCTCTGCGGGTAACCTGGCGATGAAGTCTTGTGCTGGAATTTCCACAGTCGACTGAACCTCTGGAACTCCTGCGATGCGTATTGAGGTCCGTTGTCTGAAATGACAATATCAGGGATACCTTGGCGAGCAAAATGGGCTTTCAGTTTCTTTATCACTGTGGTGGACTTTGCGTCAGACAGATAGTCTATTTCCCAGAAATTGGAGTAGTAATCCACAGTGATGAGGTATTCTTTGTTGTCAAATGTGAACAGATCCGTGGCCACTTTTGCCCATGGTCTGTTCGGCATTTCATGTGAGTGTAGTGTTTCTTTTGGTTGTTTATTGTCCACCGATCTGCAGATGTCACACCTGGCTATATATGTTTTGATCTGGTCATTCATGCCAAGCCAGAAAACACACTCTCTAGCCCTCCGTAGGCATCCTTCCACATCCAGATGTGAAGAGTGTAAGCGGTGTGTGATCTCTCTCTGCAGTGCATCCGGTATGACAGCACGTTCACCTTTAAACACTATTCCATCTTGATAGCACAGCTTCTCCTGGAATGAGAAGTACGGCCAGATTTCACTTGGTGCTTGTTTTTTGTCAGCTGGCCATTCTTGGTTCATTATTTTGATGAGAGTTTGTAGTGTCTTATCCTCTTTCGTTGCAGAGCGGATTGCATTGAGGCTGTCTCCAGAGATAGGTAAGTGCTGTACCATATTAACCGTCTCTATTTCAGCTTCCACAGAGCCATAGGATGAACACTCAGGAAGGTACGCTCTGCTTAAGGTGTCCGCTAGCAGCATGTCTTTTCCTGGTACATACACTACATCAAGATCGTACTTCTGAATGCGCATCATCATTCTCTGAAGTCTTTTGGGTGCGCTTAGCAGAGGCTTTCTCACAATGGTTTCTAACGGCTTGTGATCACTATGAACAGTCACTTTGCGGCCATATGTGTACTGGTGGAACTTTTCCATGCTGAATACCATAGCTAGAAACTCTTTTTCTATTTGGGCATAACCCTGTTCTGTCTGTGTGAGTGCTCTGCTTGCAAATGCGACAGGCTTACCGTTCTGCAAGAGTGCCGTGCCCAAGCCTGTGTCTGAGGCGTCGCACTGAACAGTCAATTCCTCCTCTGGGTTGTAGTATTTCAGCACTGGAGCGTTAGCAATAGTCTCCTTCAGTTTGAGGAACGCCTCATCATGTTGCGTTGTCCAGTTCCACTCACAGTCCTTGTGCGTCAGCTGTCTCAACACCTGACATTGGTCAGAGAGATGTGTGCAAAACTTGGCAAGATAATTTACCATACCCAGTAGCCTCTGGACTGCTTTCACATCTGCTGGTTTTGGCATCTGTTTGACCGCACGCACCTTTTCAGGATCTATTTTTAGTCCATCCGCTGTCAGGAGGTGTCCAATGTATACGGCCTCCTCTTCTCTCAGTTTGAACTTTTCTGAGTTCAGTTTAATGCCTTTTTTCCTGCATCGGATCAGAAAAAGTCTCAACTTTTCATCATGATCACGCTCAGCTTCCTCTCGCGTCTCCCCTTGTCCTGTGATCAATACGTCGTCTGCAATAATGTACAGACCAGGCAGATCCTCTAACGCGTGTGTGAGCTTTCGCTGAAAGATCTCAGGGGCCGGACTTATCCCCATTGGCATTCTCAGCCATCTGTAACGTCCAAATGGAGTGGCGAATGTTGTCAGGTAACTGGACTCGTCTTCTAGCTTGACATGCCAGAAGCCACTTTTGACGTCACACACTGTAAACACTTTGGCTTTGGACAGGTCCGGAAGTATGTCTTCAATGGTTGGTAATGGGAAATGGCTGCGTTTCAGCGCTTTATTCAGAGGTTTTGGATCAATACATACTCTTGGCTTCCCATTCTGCTTTTGTACAACAACCATCCCAATGATCCAGTCTGTGCTGCATTCCACGGGCGCGATGATTTTTCTGCATTGTAGGTCCTGAAGCTCATCTTTTAGCGGCTTCATCATGGCAACTGGAACGCGTCTCTTTGGCAGCTGCACCGGTTTCACTGTTTCGTCAATCTCCATTTTATATTCTCCCTCAAGACAGCCGTCTCCAGTGAACACATCAGCATACTCTGCTTTTATCTGTCCCATTGTCCACTGTGTACTTGAAGGCTTCTCTGAGGTGACGATACTGTCTATTGCCAGAATGTTCTCGTAGCGCACCTTTATCAGTTTCATGGCCTCACTGGCCCTTTTACCAAGCAGTGGCACAGTACAGTCTTTGTCCACCACCTGGAACTCCAACTGATACAGTTTTTGGTTTCTCGGGCTCCTTAATTTCACCTTACATTTCCCCAGTGGTCTCAGTTTGCTTTTGTTGTACATTACTAGTACAGTTTTTGTGTCCTCAAGTTTTGTGTCAGGATTAAGCATATTAATTGGGATGACATTGCAAGTAGCACCACAGTCAATCTGGAATCTCACAACATCCTTGCCCAGGAGCATCCCAGCAAAGAGCTGAGTGTCATTCCCTTTGTTGGTGTCCTCTACATTCACATCCCCTGCCCCTGCTTCAGTAACACAGAGAATGTCTTCACACTCATCACTCTCATATTGTGCTACACTGTGTACATGTCTCTTTTTTCTTTGTTCTGGGCTTTGAACATTTCTCTGTTTTCTTTGTTCTGGGCTTGCTCTACATTTCACTGCAAAATGGTTCTCTCTGTTACACTTTTTGCACTTCTTACCATATGCTGGGCAATTCTGTTTGCTTTTTTCATGCTTTCTCCCACAAAACTTGCAATCCACTGTGTTCTCAGCTTGTCCTTGGCGCGCTGCTCCTTGCAGTGCGTGCACCTCCTCCACCATCGGTCCTGAGATGGCTTTAATATTCTCCCGCGACAACTCTGCGGCCCTGCAAAGCTGCACGCATGTGTCCAGCGTCATGTTCTTCTCGCGGAGTAGTCTCTCTCTCATGCCTGCGTTATTGTGTCCACAAACAATCCGATCTCGGATGAGAGAGTCTCTCAATGTCCCAAAGTTGCATGTTTTAGCCAACAGTTTCAGTTCTGTGACATAACTGTCAATAATTTCGCTGACACCTTGATTTCTTGTAAAGAAACGATACCGTTCCACAGTCTCGTTAACACTGGGGTTACAATGAGCATCAAATTTTTCAATGATGTCATCTAACTTCCATGCATCTCTGGCTGAATCACCCATTAACGTATCCAAAAGTTCCCGGCCACTCTCGCCGACGAGATAGCTGAAAAGTTTCACCTTTTTCTTTTCGTCCTCTTCCTCGCTCGACAGTGATAAGTCCACATACAGCACAAACTCGTCCCTCCATGTCTTCCATGTCTTCGAAAGGTTGCTGGAGTCCAGGCACAAAGTTTGCGGGGGTTTTAATCCCTCCATGTTGCTCCGCTCTGCAGGCTAGCCCGGTGTTAGCTCGTCAGCTAATTACGGCTGCAGCGTCACTCTGTCGCGCTGGCTCCACAGGCTGAGTCCACTGCCGCTGCCACCATGTTAAATTCTGTTCTCTTTCACATACAGTCTACAGAATTTATTATTTAGACCAAACTGGGTCATACTTTATTATTTAAACTCCGGCAGTCAGGTTCACAAACATTACAACACGAGCCTTACTTCCAGGTGCATTCTTGAATAATGTCCCTGTTGCAACATGTTTTTGCTTTAGCAGCCCTGCTGCAACATAAACAATAGTTCCTAGGGAACATATATCTTAACAATAGTTCCTATTGTTACAACTGGCTGTAGCCTTTTATAGGGAGGGAGGGCCAACGGCTCCGAGAGGAGGGAGGAGGCGGCGATTCACATGACCATACATAAACGCGCAGCCAGACCGGCTTGTAAACAATGGGCTGGAGATCAGCACAGAGAGAGGGTGTGTGACGTCATGCTATACTCCAGATGAAATTACATCCCTAGTTCTTCACATAGCAATTTTTTAAATTCCTTCAATCTAGAAATGATGAATTTCGCTTATTGCCCTTTTCAGACTTTAATATAAGCAATAGACTAACTTGTAGGCTTTTTTTTCATGATTTTCATCATGTTTCTAGCTACAATAGCCCAGGGTGGACAGACTCATAAAAGCTGATTATGTATAGGACTGTATATATGTTAAAGTTTATGCAAATGTAATTTCTACTATTGCTTATAAAAGTTACAAAATACAGATTTTCAATTTAAGGCTCACAATCACCTCCCACAAAAAGATAGTATGGGTATGTTATATGTTTCCTTAGTCCTTAGAGTCCTGTGAGTATTGCAGTTGTTGACTCTTGTGACCCTGATGTTTCTGGATGCCACAGGGCTAAAAGAACGTATATAGTTTGGGCGGAAATTGTGGGAAAATGTGTATGGTTGGTGGTTTAAAGAGCTCTGGTGACCTCTGTTTGTCAGAAAGACTCAATACTGGGCTTACATAAAAGCCAAGAAGGTCCCCTTTAAAATGATACCAAACACTATATTATAAAACATTAACGAATGTCCTTGCCATAAGCTTAACCAGATATGCACCAGTGTCAAAAAACAGAATCTATGTTAAGGGGTTGTTAACTTCATGAGCTGCTAACAGTGACTAAGCTGCCACTTTGGGATTGCTATCATATCAAAATATCATCTACGGACATGTATTTTTTCAAAAAATTATGATTAAGTTTTGCCACCCTGAGATAAATTGAAATTTTGGCCTGTGGCCCATGGACTAATAAGGAAAACGTCAGGAGGTGAGGTGTGTGCATGTGTGTGTATGCAGGAGAGGGGAGAGGGAGATGCTGGTAGAGACATAGTGTGTGTCATTAGATACTGTTAATGTCACTTATTATGCTTCTGTGCATTGATAGATCTTTATTAGTCTGTTTCTGCATCATGAGGAGGGCCATGCCTGTATATAAATATATATATGTATGCAAAAAAATAAGTGGATCGGTTGCGTACTGCTAAAAAATGTGGCCCGCCGACATTATCTGGTTTTGAAATGTGGCCCAGTTGAAATAGTAATTGAATAGCCCTGCTGTAGTTTGTTTGTTTATTAGCTATCTAACAACACATCAAAAATAGGATAATTGTAAGCCAGTCTTGTTCAGTGAATCAGTTTATCATGTACACTCAAAAAATATTTAGGCCTAATATTTAAGATTGTTTGCTTATAAATACATAAACCTGGTTGTTCTATGTTTAAAACACATTAGCTTTATTAGTGCTATTAAATAAATCACATTATTACTTATTATACTCATTATTATTACTTGAGCTTGTATTATTTATTCATTTCATAGATAGTTATACATCCTTAGTTCTTAAATTCATTATGGACGTGGACTTAAAATCATTGTTTTCTTTTATGGCCTTGCTGCCCTGGCTTTTGGCCTTTGTGCCCTCAAAAACTTGACAACACGAATGGCCAAGTGGCCTTGCCCCTAAAATGACAAAATTCCAGGTCTGCATAGGACCACTGCCTTTTAAAACGACCATTTATTTATTACGGAAAATATTGATATACATCTTCCAGGTAAAGATATTGAGATATTGATTTTGTTCAATATCGCCTACCCTTATGTGGTATGCAAAACAAATGAAACCAAAATTTAGATGATGTTTTCATCTTTGAAGGTAGAGTTCAACAACTACACAAGCCTAGCCCCCACTAATCTGTATTAGATGTTAGCAAAATAAAACAAAATCATTCCAATGAGATGACAACAATGAAAAAAAAACCCTAATAATTTCATTGTGGATCTTATTTTAACACTGCTGGGTAGATCAATAATATTAGTCCTGAGGACAGTTCAGTATCAGCAGCAGTATTGCAAACAACAAACTAACAACTAAAAGAGTACAAAGACAAATACAGTGAGTTTACATGTTTCATTAACAGGTGATTGGAGTATACTGTTTATGTGTTTGAGCATGTCAACACCATATTTTGTTTACAGAAACCAGGATAAGACCTTATCTTGTTTATGAAAAACCCGAATATGTAAGGTGGAGTGACACCATCGAATTGATCTTACATTTAAAATATAGTTGTTATTAGTGGTGATGTATCGTAGTTAGGATGGACCCTACAGTTGTGCAATATCTTGAATTAAATATCTTATAGTGTATTTGTGGTTTTATAGTTTATGTAAACACATGATTTTATTGTAAAATAGAATGCCACTGACTCCATGATGGAGATGGCTTTGGCTTTACAATAGTATGGTTGGCCCCACTTTTTCAAATTAACATGAGTTTTTCTTTGAACATGGATGTATTTCTGAGGTGGCAATCTGTTACAAGAGGCTGTTTGCTGGCCAACAGTCTGTTGGGGGGCCTGCTTTCTCTACCACCCCCCTCCAAGCACATTGCCTGCACTGTCTGTATTTATACCCCTGCTCATTAGGTTTATTACAAAAAAGAATTTTAATGCAGTTTGTGTTTTTGTAACAACTAGTTGGTTGGGAACAGAAACCGACAGTACTTTTTGGCTGCTCGCAGCGCCTGTACCTTAATAGTACGAGTAGACGCGCAATAGAATCGTATCGCCGGCTTGAGTGAACGTGTTTTGCAAACGACGTCTCGGCGGAGCACGCTGGTTTTGAGGTGACGACAGGATCGACGGATGACAACTGATGAGACTGGACAATTTGCATTTAAGAGACGGGAACTTCGGGAATGGTGGACTTCAACCGATTTCCGGGTCACGTGGTGAATAACATTATCAGTGAACTGGGCTCAGTATTTAAAAGTGATCTGATAGGATTATCCTGGCCAGCCTGGATTAAATCCTGATCTGATCTGAAAACTGGGTATTTCAATGCAGATCAGGATCAGGATTTAATCCAGATAAAGGCTGCATTTGGGTATTTCAAAAGTTAGAGCAGAGATCTGGATCAATTTGATACCAAATGTCAGGATTATTTGGATCCCACCTCAGAGGTGGATTTGACAAAGCCTCAGCTCCACTTCTCATAGATATTGTTACTCAAAATGTTCATTACACTTAATTTAAATGAGTGTTTTAGTTGTAAGTAACTTCAAGCATAGAAACATATTGTTTGGCCATACTTCCTGAAACTGCTGTAAATAAGAGTAACAAATACAGACCTATCTCTCAACGTCTAGTTTCACCTAACATTGTAACTTGTTAGTACCAAAACATCCAACATATGTTTGTGGCCAGACAAAGGCAAGGAAATGCAATGCAAAGCAAATTTATTTGTATAGCACATTATTTTCTTTACATAGAGTGCAAGAAACAACACAGAGATTAACATAATAAACACATGGCAATTCAAACAAAGTATAAAAAAGCAATTAGAAACAAAATGTAAATCACAATGTCACAGAACCTAAAGACTGCTCACAGGTCTGAGGTGAGCTTCTTTTCCAGAAGTGTTATCTTCAATTCTGTCTCTCTGCTGAAGCAGCGTCAGCTTGAGCTGCTCGTCTCACCGCCCTCTCAATCTCCATTCTCTGTCAGGAATCCACAATAGTCACAGAAATTGTTTAAGTAACGTTACAGAAAAGCATATCATCAGCATTACTGTAGCATACCCAAACTCAATCCTCTGACACTTATAAATGAGCCGCATAATTCATACTAGTAACGTTACTATGTGTTTTTCCTGTACAGTCTGCTTTGCACACATGTAAAAATAAACTTAAAAAAAGAGAGTCCGCTGTGTTGGCAATAACATAACGTTAAACTCTGAACAGGTTGGTGTTTAAAGAGTTCATGTATGACGTACTTCAGATTAAATCCCTTTTAAATTAAACCGTAAACCGTAAAATACATCAACAAAGCCAGCTACCTCGCTAGCCTGCTAGCTACTTAACATGCAAATCAATGGAGCCGCGTTAGCTGCCGTTAGCGTGACCTCGGCTCAATTAGAGATCGGTACGCCCACGTTTTAAGTAGGTGACAATTCAAATAGCTGGCTCACATTATATGGTGGGTGGCCTTCGTATGGTCTTAAAAACGCTACACATTAGATAACGGTAAACCTACCTTTTAATGTGAAAGTTGTGCTACCAACTGCTCATTTCGTGAAGTAATTTAGTCCGCCATGTTTCAAATCCGGGGGCGGAGTCGTGAGATTTGGAAATCCCTATCCGGTCAGATTGGGATCAAAGTGATCCACCCTGCCAATGTTTTGAAATACCCAGATAAAGTCAGCAGGATCACCTTGATCCCTGACTGAGGAAAAGAGGATTTCTTTATCCGGATTATTCTGATCAAGATTACAAATTTTGAAATACTGGGCCCTGATGGGGATCACGCTCAGTTTGAATTGACCGTAGTTATAACAATACACGCGCACTACAATCTAATTGAGGCTGGCCTTGGTTCGGAAGCGGTGGCTCACATGTCTGCAGTGGTGCTGCCTCCCTTGCGCTCCACAGCCGTGCAGGTGCTGAGTCTGACCGGCACACCGAGCCTAACGGGTCTTTGAGGTGAGTAACGGCTCACCGAAGCCACTGCAACATCGCCTGTTTTTCGTTGTTTGTGGGTTTGTTAAAACTGTGAGAGAATCCGTGTTACATTCCATCTTGGTTGTCGGTGTGCTTATGATGTAGGCCCGGTAATCTGATCGGAGGTGGGTGATTGATTATTGTTTCATATTTGCTTTGTTTATGGATTAATATGAGCAGAATGGAGGTGTAGCCTGCTGCCACTTTCATTGTTATGCGTGTAATGATGACTGGTCCGGGTTATACAGATGTAGTCTACCGTCACACTGACTGTAACACCATGTACTGTCCTGACAGAGGTCTGTGGATAGAAAGGCTCCTGAGCGGCTCTGATGGTGCAGGTTGGAGACCGGTGATCCAGATCAACCTGTGAGCACATTCACTGGTGAAGATCCTGAATGCGTCGGTGGTTGCTCGTAGCAGGGTCGGACTGGGAGAAATTTTTAGGCCGGGTGTCACACATTTAACCAGGCCACCCAGCCCACACACGCACGTTCACGCACACACGTACACGCACGTGCGCACACATAGTAGCACATGTTTGCTGAGGCAAAACAAATATGCACCCCAATATAGGCATAATAGTCACAGCATTATTCCATTTCACATATGGGTATTCACTATGTAACTATTCACCAGCAGTCCAGTGCTTATCTCTCTCCTACATGCCACTGAAACTTCTCACCAAAATGTGCCTCTCAATACAACAGTCACAACATGACTCCTGAAATAATGCTATGGTATTATACTCAAGTGAAAAACATGATTGTATTATTATTTTGTCAGCAAACCATTTATATGCCAGCTTATATTGCGTATCCTACCTTAGCAGGGCTTCCAACATTTTTCAGGTCATGACCCATCTGTGGAGGTATTGCCCCACCAAATATTTTGAAGTAAAATATGAAATAGATTGTCATCACAAATAATTGGCACCCCTCTATGTATACTGGCAAATGGTCAATACAGTATATTCCTTTTTTCAGTCTTCATACATTATCATACCAGGGAAGCCTAATGAATAATAGAATAAAGCTGTAATGCCTAGAAGGCTAGTATTACAACTACACGAGAGAGCCATTTATGTCAACTGCCAGTGCCTGGTGTTCATGTGTCTGCAACTTGTTACAGTGTGGTGATTGACAATAATAATGAATAAATAGTATTCCTGTAATGTAATCCCAGGGAATATGCAAATAACTCAAGCTTATGTACCACCAATGACATGCCCGACTGTAGACATTTTTCTGCACCTTCTGCCAATTGCCCTGCACTGGCCTCTACTTCTGAAGCATCAACTGGACTGGTACCAACACTACCTCCACCTTTACATAGCAAACATAGAATTATAGTTGTTTTGCATGCACTATAGTTCATACTTTATACAGTATAAGAGTGAATTCCTTACTTGATTTTCCCTTGTATTCATATAGGATAATGAAATGATCATATCCCATTTGTTGCACAAATAAATTATCTCAAAGGTAGTGAAAATGTAGCTAGTAGGTCAGTGATTATCAAATCTCAATCCTTTAACTTCAAAACTTTTGAATTTCATGGGCCTAGATTTCTACACTGTAATTGTAAAATCTAGTCCTCAGTGTTAATTTAAAGCCTCTGGAAACCCAAATCCACAATAGCCTTCGAACTATGTAATTTAGGGTCTTATGTACATAATATTAAACATGTAAAACAATTAGAAATCAGTTTCCATCCAAATTCGAAATATCTGTCTTTTAAGTTTTTGTACATTCTTGAAATTGGGTTTGATTGGGCCGTGGTTATCGCTCAAATTTATTACGCAATAAATTCGAAACCAATCATAAATCATCTGTTAGTTGTCTCATCCCGCCCCCCAGTGGCAGCGCAACAAAACCTTTCTGCTCCAGCTAAATCTGCCTCTTTGAGTCTGAGCCAACTCGTCTCTTCATAGCCATTTGCGATTAGCCACCCAACTAATTTTATATAGCCTATATATCTGTCTGTCTGTCTATCTATCTGTCTATCTATCTAACGTTAGCTAGCTATCTAGCTAGCTATCGTTAGCGATCTAGCTAGCTAACGTTAGCTAATGTTAGCTATCTAACTAGCTATCGTTAGCGATCTAGCTAGCTAACGTTATCTGTCTTTCCATCTATCTAGCTATCCATCTATCTATCCATCGATCTATCTATTGATCGGCTTGTGAGCGGCCGGGCTTGCCCCCCGGGCCCGGTGCCGGTGTCGGCTCGCGGGGAGGGGACGTAATGTGCACCCTTCCTCACCCCTAACCCCAACCTCAAGCAGTTAGCTTTGCTACGCATAAACATATCCCCAATCGCGGAGGTGATGCTGCGAGAAACAACACAATTTTAGCCAGAGGGGAACATTATTTGAGGCGGACAAATACTTCTACACAATGCCAGAGGGACAGCCGGCCGGCACCGGTCTCTCCCGCTTTGAGGGTCTGTGTGTGTGTCAGAGTAAAGACATATTTATTCTATTAAGACTGGATGTGTTTGAATGAAAAAGGCTATTATCAGAAAAATGGAGCAGATTTATGTTTTCAATGAAAACGTATCTCAGTGAAGAAAGGCAAAGCGCCAACCTCCCGCTGTCATTCATCTCAGCTAACATAGCATGTAAAAGTTATGCTAACTATTCTACAAAGTAACATTAATATGAATCACAAAACATTTTGAAACATACCATTCAGTGACCACCTGAAAGGAATCATTTTCAGCTTCTGCTTCATCCTCTGAATCATCAGACGGCTCAAACATATACGGCTGGATGAAATTTATGGCAGTCATTGCTGAGCCAGGGAGATGTCAATCAAAACGAGGGAGCTGTCAATCACAGCGTTATCTGCCACGCCCACTCTGTCCTGGCAAGTGGTCTAAACAGCAAAATGAGCTGTTTTTAAACCAGGTTTTCTAATAGTTATGAATGGTTATTTTCACTCACTTTTGTGGATGATTAATGAGACACTCGACTTTGATATAGTATATGCATTTTTACTATTTCAGGCTGTGTTTCCAAAGGCTTTAACTCTTTCTGAGAACGTACAAATGGAGTCTTACCAAATGTACTATAGGATCCATTTATCAATCATTTATCTGGCCTCAAGGACCTCTAGGGGTCCCCGGACCTCCTGCTAAGAAGAACCAGTGTTTTTTTTAGGTAACTTACTTGCAGAGGCATCGTGTGATTTTGTCTCAGCACCAGCTGACTCCGACACAGACATACGTGAGGCGAGTTGACAAAACCCCTCCTCACCATGCTGGCTGTGTTTACAATGTAGAACTGTTGGGGCAGGTGTAAATTGAAACAAACCAATCAGGTCTTGTCTTTTCTCAACTGACAAGTGGCTCAACCTCCCTCGCCTCGCATCACTGCGCCACTGTGATTGCATTGGTCTGGCCTGCCTGTTGGGAAAAAAATGACAAGCAGGTCAATCACAAGCCAGCGTTTCGGCAATAGTCCTGGTTTTCTGTATGTGCAGTCCGGTGCCTGCTCTACAGCCTGCATGCCATTTAGCAGGCCAGGCCAGTCCACCGGGAAAACTCCTGGTTCTCCCGATTCACAGTCCAGCCCTGGCTTGTAGTGACAACAGTGTTGCTGTATTCTTAAATGCATCTGTCTAAATTTAATTACATGTCCAATATAGGCTCCCCATCCGGTTCTTTTTCGCCTCATCCATGTGTGAGTGAAATGGTGTCGTGTCCAGGATTCACCAGAAACACACTGAATGTGGAAGACAGAGAAAAGACCAGCAGCATGTGGGTATCACAGAAAAAGAGCAATGTGTCCAAGCCCCATTGCTGTTGAGGCAGACTAGTTGATGAGCAGCCTGTAGGACTTACTGTTCTTGAGACAACATGCACAGTCACTTATCCACAGTGGGTATGGCAAGCCATTTTAGCATTTAATCGCTAGACTGGATATTCATTACTGATATCTGCAACATTTTTTGCCTAGTCAGAACTCTTATTCAAGATATCTGTAATTAGATTTTGACTAGTCAAAACTCTAATTACAGATATCTGTAATTCAGTTTTGACTAGTAAGATTCAAACTATTTTTGCCATTCATGTGTATGGGGTTTGTCATTATCTCCAACGTAGTTGCGGATATCTACAAATGTTATTGCGGATATCTGCAACTGCATTGTCGATATCTTTAATTCCAGTTTGAGATATCTACAATTTAATTTTGACTAGTCATAATTCAAGTTCAAGGTATCTTTAATTATCATCAATTGAAGATATCTACATGTTCCTTTCTAGATATCTCAATTGAGTTTCAGATAGTCAGAATGACATTGTATATATCTTGAATACAAATTATGACTAGTCAAAATGACGTTGTAGATATCCGCAACTGAATTATGACTAGTCAACATGACGCTGTAGATATCTCAAACTGGAATTATAGATAGTCATAATGTAATTGTAGATATCTATAAATGACCCCATACACATGAATGGCAAAAATAGTTTGAAACTTACTAGTCAAAACTGAATTAGAGATATCTGTTACTGTAGTTTTGACTAGTCAGAATGACGTTATAGATATCTGTAATTCAGTTTTGACTAGTCAGAATGACGTTATAGATACCTTCAATTAAAATTCATACTAGTCACAATTATATTATTACTAGTCAAAATGACGTTGTTGATACCTATAATGGTAATTCTGGATAGTCAGACTGAGCGATTTAAATGTTAAAATGGCTTGCCATACAGTGGGTGGGTACCAGTGAAGTTCTAGGTGGTTTTAATCACCGACTGCTGCACAGCCTTCCTGTTCTGGGCCATGTACGTCCCAGGCCTGTTAATAATGTTCACAGTCATGATGCTTTCTATTGCTGCTATCTACTGACAAGTACTCGGCAGGGAAATTTTGCTTTCTTAAGTTTCCTTAGGAAATACAGGCATTTATTAACCAGGGTGGAAATGTGAGATGGCCATATCAGCCTCTATGTGATACTGATTCCCAGGAACATAAAAGGGTTCCCCTACTCCACCTCTGCATCGCTTTCTTCCACATTCAATGTGTGGCTGGTGAATAGTCAAGTCAAGTCAAATTTATTTATAAAGCGCATTTCATACACAAGGTAAACACAAATAATCAAAAATAAGTAACATGGTGGCCCAATTTTACTCACATAGCTGATTTTATTATGTAATTCATATTGCAGTGGTAGATGGGACACGCACATTCAGTCATGGAAAAAATTATTAGACCACCCTTGTTTTCTTCAATTTCTTGTTAATTTTAATGCCTGGCTCAACTAAAGGTACATTTGTTTGGACAATTATAATGATAACAACAAAAATAGCTCATGAGAGTTTAATTTAAGAACTAAGAACTATTCATTTTCCATGGTTTTCTTGATAATAACCAAAATTACTTAAATTCTTACATCAATAGCTATGGCATTGTACCGCCAAAAACACTACTTTTAAGCATTCCATGTTTTCTTTTCTGTTTGCTTTAAACACATGATACACACAAGAGTTAATACTTGATTGCATAACCATTGTTTTTGATGACTGCAGCCATGCGTCTTGGCATGCTCTCCACCAGCTTCTGACATTGTTCTGCTGTCACAGCAGCCCATTCCTGTTGGACAAATTCAAACAAATTTTCTTTGTTTTTGGGCTTGTGGTTCTCCATTTTGAGTTTGATGATTTTCCACAGGTTTTCAATTGGATTAAGATCTGGTGATTGAGCAGGCCAAGGCATGGTGCGAATGTTGTGGTTCTCCATCCAGGCTTTAACTGACCTTGCCGTGTGGCAAGGGGCATTGTCTTGTTGGAAAATCCAGTCATTCGAGGCAGGAAAGAGTTTTCCAGCTGATGAAAGAAGACTGTTTTCAAGGGTAGTCCTGTACATGACCTGGTTCATTCGGCCTTCACACAATTGCATTTGCCCTGTTCCACTCAGACTGAAACAACCCCAGATCATGACTGATCCACCCCCATGTTTTACTGTAGGGGCAAGACAGTCTGGGTTGTAAGCTTCTCCAGGCTTCCTCCTAACCAGTAAGTTGGCTGGAGTGGGCATCAATTCAAAATTGGATTCATCACTGAAGAGAACCTTAGCCCAATCATCAACAGTCCAATCCTTGTGGTCTCGAGCAAAGAGTAACCGGGCCTTCCTCTGCCTTTCATTGATGAAGGGCTTCTTGCGTGCTCTGTGTGACTTCAAACCAGCTTCAACAAGTCGGTTTCGAACTGTCCTTGCCGAACAAGTCACATTTCTCGACAGTGCCCACTCATTTTTAAGGTCCCTGGAGGTCTGACGACGATTCCTGACACAGGAACGGATGAGTGCACGGTCATCTCGTGGGGTAGAAAGACGTTTCCTGCCACGGCCAGGTAGCAATTTGGTAGTGCCATGTTCAGCTTGTTTTTTTTTGTTGTAATGAACGGCTGTCTTGGAGATCTTCAGTTTTTTCGCTACCTGTCTCTCACTCATGCCAATTTCCAGCAGTGCCAAGATGGCTGCCTTTGTGGCTTCACATAATTCTTTTGTTTTAGGCATTATGTGAGAGCTGACAACTTCTGAGTTGTGCTACGGCTTGAATGTAAGCAGGAAACCACTCTAGGCCTTTGCATGTGCAGTGCTGCTTGTGACATGAAATGGCCTCTTATATACCCTGGGAATCAATTAAGCTTAAGAATGTCAAATAGGACATAAAGTATTATGTGACCAGCTGCATTTTTTGTTGTGTTCATTGTATTATACGTTTAGTGGTACCAGATATTAGAATGAACAAGAAATTGAAGACAACAAGGGTGGTCTAATAATTTTTTCCATGACTGTACATTTAGTCTAATCTGTAGACTCTGTGCAAACACAGAGAGAGAAACTCCATCTATTAACTGTAACTGTAAATGATCCACTGCAGTTGATTGGGGGTTTAGGCAAAGCAGCGCTATGAAAAGGTTGCTGTAAATTTTACATGACAAAACAAAACAATTACAATTACAAAAAAAACAATTACACTGATATTAAACCTTAAACATGTAAAAAAAAAAAAGTCAGAAGGTCACCAAAATGCTACAATTCATCCTAACGTCTGTCCATCCTGGAAGATGGATCCCTCCTCAGTTGCTCTTCCTGAGGTTTCTACTATTTATTTTCCCCGTTAAATGCTTTTTTGGGGGAGTTTTTCCTCAGCCGCTCTAAGGGTCCAAAGGACAGAGGGATGTCGTATGCTGTAAAGCCCTCTGGTATCCAAAACCAGAAAAAGGCTCCAACATCCAGGCTGATGTTACCAAAGACGACTCTGAGAGTGCTTGACCATTGATGAGAGAAACACACAGTCATTACAACCCATTAACACTTAGTGAGTGGGTTTTTGGCAGGATGAAAAGACCAACAAAAATGGATGATATGTATAATATTTGAATAATATTGTGGTGATATAAAAGACCAGTGCTTGATAACATTAATAATCTTTTTGTATCTTAGCTAAATTAATGTTATAGACAGGTTAACTTCAGACTTGACGTTACATATTTTTTCTTTTAGCTAATAAAACAAGACAGTGGGGAAAAAGTATCCCAAGAGTGTGTCTCAAATCGCATACTTCTGTTAGTACACTATGTACACTATATAGGCTACTTCTTGCATGGTGCACTAATTTCATCAGGGTAGTACTGCCTCAAATCGTGCACTGCCGATTTGCACTTACCGCAAGTGACACTGGCTTTTTTTTTTTTAACTGCCTCTTCTTTTTCTTCTTAATCTTATTAATAAATGGCAAATTGCAAACAGACGGTGGAACTTTATCACCAAAATTTGACACACATTGGCTGCATCTGAAAGTGCCACTGGCATACTGCATACTACTGCTACGTACTACCACTAGATACTACTCCTACCTACTAAACAAGTTGGGTCCATTCGGACATACTGAAAGATTGGTGGGAAAGCACTCCATCTGCTGGCAGAGCAGAGGTACTGCACCAAAATCTGAACGCACCTGTGACAATTGAAATTGCACAAAAATGAAGCTGGCCACTCTTTACCCACCAGCAACATGTCTGAAAGCTCTCTCATGCTTCTCAACTTGCAAAATGCGAGGTGTAGGCAAGCCAGAGCTTGCAGACGCCTCCTTTTGCACATAATAATTAATTCACTGCCACAGTAAGCAATGACATGACATGCCACACTCAAGAACTTAAACTTTGCACTTTGAAGGTCCTTTATATTGTTTTTGAAATAATCCAACCTGTTATGGTGATGACCACCATCATCAGTTCTCATAAGTGTCATAACGCTGACATCATGTGTCAATCAAGTGATTAGTTCACTGAATATCAATATGTAGATTCAGCATTTCCACCAGCACATTCTGTCATGTGTGTAGGCTGAGTCACTTTGAACACCTGTCACGTCACACAGTACAATGACATCCAATAAAACTGCCCTGCCATGATGTACTGTCATTATGCCAAACTTAATCAACATTTGTTTTAACAATACTAGTATTTACTATTATCATTACTTATTTTATTATTGTTGTTGTCTTTTGAATGTCAAACGAATGTAAATGTCCAATATCAAACTAACTTAATATCGGTATAAAACAAACCGCTTTGTTCATAATCATATTAGCAGAAATACATTTTTGACCAATGAAAACTGTGTGTGTTGATAATTGTATATTTGTGCAACTTAAATCTTTAGCTTATTGCACATAATGAAGGAGGCGTACATAGCCGGTGGCTGCCGTTGCTCCGCCATGATGTTTTGAATCTTGCCGGGCAGCGACCACGTTGCATTTAAATAGGAGACTGATGATGGCGGTAACATGCCGTGCAACGTCTACAATTAAGTAGAAGACGAAGAAGAAGCCCGTGGTGCATTTTGGATAAGTAGTAGCCCTGTAGTTTGCTTTGCCATCATACTACAATGTAGGCGTGTTTACTAGGGGTGGTAGCATTCTACTCCTCCCTACTACGGTTTCGGACATACTGCATGCTAATTTGGTCTACTACAATCCATACTACTTGGCCTTTCGGACGCAGCCATTGCCATGTGTGTTTACACCCCCCCCCCCCAGAGCTGACACGGAGACTGCATGTGAGGCTATTCCTTCCACTACAGCCAGACTACAGAACCAGCAACCACAGGCTTTTCTGCTTGTATCTGGGGACTTTAATCATGTAATCCTGGACCATACATTGACTGCTTTTTACCAGTTTGTTGATTGTCCTACCAGGAAGAACAGGACCATTGACCTGATTTATCCCAATATTAAGGATGCATACACAGCCTCACCCCTGCCGCCACTAGGTAGATCAGACCACAGCCTTGTCCACCTGCAACTACTGTACAAAGCATTAGTACAGTGATAGCCTGCTACAACCAGGCCCTTTGGGAAGTGGTCTACTGCTGCTGAGGAGGCCCTCAGGGACTGTTTTGAATCCACCAATTGGGCTGTGCTACAGGGAGGACACGACGAGGATGACATCAACGGGATTATAACCTGTCTAACAGACTACTTGAACTTCTGTATGGACACAGTGGTTCCGGTGAGAACAGTACGCTGCAACGCAAACAACAAACCCTGGATAATCAGCAAGTTTAAAGTTGTTCTCAACAAGAAGGAGAGGGCCTTTAGGAGGAGGGATCAGGAGGAGATGCAGAGGGCACAGTGCAAGCTCAGGCTGTGCCTGAGGGAGGCCAATGAGGCACACAGGAGGAAGCTGGAGAGCAGGTTACAACAGAACAACATGAGAGAGGTGTGGAAAGGCATGAAAACCATTACCAGCTGCAAGCAGTCCAAGGACGGAGCAGCAGAGGGAAACAGAGAGAGAGAGCCAACAAGTTCAACACTTTTTTCAACCGGTTCAACAGCATGCATGCCCCACCCCAGGTCCCCCTCCTCTGGCCGGTGCCGCTCACATCCCACTTTATGAAGACACTTGAGCGGTTCATACTCCACCTCATCCGCCCTCAGGTCCATCACGCCCAGGACCCCCTTCAATTCGCCTATCAGGAGAAGTTGCAGGTCGAGGCCGCTGTCCTGTTTCTCCTCCACAGAGTGTACTCGTTCCTAGACAAAGGAAATGGCTCACTGAGGATCCTCTTCTTTGACTTTTCCAGTGCATTCAACACAGTCCAACCCCTTCTCCTGCAGGAAAAACTGTCCAAAATGTGTGTTGACCCCTCCATCGTGTCTTGGATCACAGATTACCTCACTGACAGGCCACAGTTTGTCAGGCTGAGAGGCTGCACATCAGACACTGTGACCAGCTGCACAGGAGCACCACAGGGGACTGTGCTCTCCCCCCTTCTCTTCTCCCTGTACACTGCCTTCCAGTACAACTCGGATACATGTCACATGCAGAAGTTTTCGGACGGCACTGCCATTGTGGGTGTTAGTTTTTGCTAGTTTTTGTTAGTTTTTTTTTCTCTCCAGACTAGTGTTGTCACAGTACCAAAATTGGATCCCACTGTACGATACCAATGAAAATATCATGGTTCTGAGTAGTATCACAATACCACAGTGAAAATGAGGCAGACGTACCTTTTGTCGTTTATAAAAAGATAAATCACTTTTCTAATATAGGCTTCATCAATGACATTTCAATGGAACAAATTACCTAATCATACTTCAAAAACAGCATCAATGCGTGATTAACACAGGGGGGATCAAAATAAAATAAATAAATAAAATAAGAATCAACCAGCCACCCTCCTCCCCTTCGTAAGTAAAGAACAGTCCCTAAAGTGCGGTGAGGTTTGTGGGCCATGAATGGCTCGTTTCTCCTCTGACACGTCACATACCTTTGTTCGGCTGGCTCGGCTGTTCAGGTACTTCTGGGCAGTCCACACGCTAAGAAGAAGCCGACTTCTCCGTCGCCAGTAAGCCAATGGCCGACGTATTTGACAGGAATACATTACTGTCTGTGTCTATGACCCCCATTCAATCAACAATCGGTGGGATTCGCTTTTTGTTTCTGCTGGTGGTTGAATCCAGGCCGGCGATTTAAGCACGTGTAAAGATGACAGAGGGTGAGGCTGCGCAGACGTGCCCGATCAGGCAAGCAGCACCGACTCGGATTTTTTTATTTTTATTATTTTTAATCGCAGGGCAGGAATTATACCACGGCCAAACAGCCAGTGCCGTGGAGTCCCCAGTGTGTGGCCGTAATGTCCCTCCTACCCATACGACCAGTGGAGCGTGCCCTGTTTTTTATGACAAACAGCATAGCAAGGCTATGGCTAAGTTAACGTAACGTTACTGACACTCCGAGACACATGCACACACACATAACGTTACCGGACAGCCTCTCGGTCCTTAGCCGCTAACGTTAGCTCATGTTAGCACAGTTACCACACAGAAACTTTTACAAAGGGTCATAATGTGCTTCTAGTGACTGTCAAATCGCCAGCGAAAGCTGTTTACACTGCCGACACAGAGATGGGACAAAGATCCTGTGTGAAGGAAGACGGTTCACTCTGCTCTGCCGCCAGGAACAAACTGGGAGGCAAAGGGCTCACTTTGCTGCAGGAGTCACCAAAACGTTTGTTTTTTCTTTTAATAAATTGAACACACATTAAAGAACATACAAGATCCTGTAGAGACTTAATACATATAGTACAATACAATAAACATTGTCTAATTAAATGAAGGAAGAGGATTTTTTAAAGGCAAATAAAATATTGGGAATTTATGTAAAAATATACATACAGGCATATGAATAATTGTATAATTAAAGATATGAAGGCTATGTGAGGTGAATACTAGTGATGGTGAAATTCATGAAGCATTGAACCACTTTGACACACCTGCTTCAAGACTGACACACTGCTTCGAAGCATTTCATACAGTCAGAAGGGTGAAATCTGCTGGCTGTGTCAGAACTGCATCTAAGTGGAAGGCCATTGGGACTGCCTGTAACGAGGCCTCGCTCCCAGTAGTCACGTGATTGTGGGCTTGCCGAAGCAGGGATCAAAACACTGCCTTGGAACACTTGCGCTTCAAAAGATCGACTCTGTGTCGAGCAAACTGGCTCAAGGGTAACATCACTAGTGAATACTCCTGTCAGTGACCCTGACCACTGGCATTGGCAAAAGTACTGGAGTTGGTCCCCGGACGCTGTACTGCAGCTGCCCACTGCTCCCAGTGTATACAGTAGGATGGGTCAAATGCAGAGGTCAAATTTCGTTTCAATGTATGTTATGTGCTGAGAAAGGACGATAAAGAATCTTCTTCTAATAATAATTTCTTAATAACTAGGAGATAACAAAAGAATAAAGAGATTTCAAAGACTTAAAAAATAAGGGACATGAATCAAAACAACAAGAAATGAGATATATCCCCAGTCATGCATACCCAGTTTTAATAAACTCAGTACTGTTTTTCAACACATATATTGTTTTGTCTTCATTCAATGTAATTAGCACATATTGTTATTGTGCCATTTGTTTTGGCCTTGGTGCCCAAATTTTGGCCATGATGCCCAATAAATTTGTAATTATCAAAGGCCAAAGTGGCCTTGCCCTAAAAATGACTTAATTCCAGGCCTGTAATCGTATATTTCCTCTCCTGTTTCTGTCCTCGGAGGGGCCAGTTTCAGTGTGCTGCTTTTTTATGTGCTGCTGCCTCCATTGGCTGATCATCTCTGCTGACATAAGATATAAGTTATGAGCGAAAATATGCACCACACAGCCAGAAAAAGAACCTCTTCAGCAGGGCAAGTAAGAATTTAGATGGGGGAAGTAGATTTGAGAAGTACTTGCCCGGCAGGGCAAGTAGGAAAAAACCTTAACGTCGGACCCTGCTACTACATTACAAGATATTTTTATATATTTAACAGGAGAGTGTTTTTTTTAACATGTTTAATAAATGTTGTTCCAAACATGTTCAATAAATGCTGATCCAAATTCAAAAACATAATCGTGTAAAAAATCGTGATTTCAATATTGACCAAAATAATCGTGATTATGATTTTTTCCATAATCGAGCAGCCCTACTTAAAACTATTTTTAGTTGCAAATGTGAGTGCGATGACGGACGGATCGCCACACTGCCGACATTTTACTCCGCCTGTCACGGTACAAAACACAAACACACCACTATTATTCGGCCTTCGTTTTAACTTATTCCACCGAATACCGAATGTATGTTTTTTTGCAATATTCGTCCGAATATATTTGGTTACCGAATATTCGGTGCATCGCTTCTATCTATCTATCTATCTATCTATCTATCTACCGCAAGGAAGGCAAGCGTTCATGCCTCCAGCTATTCCTGAATTTGTCTCCATTGCTTTCTTAACAGGTCTTGTCTGAGAAATCTCCAGGTGGAGGTGAAATGCCTGATTTCTGTGTAATGCCTGGTACACACCACAACTTTTCTGCCCGTTCTGAAAATCACTATGTTACATTACACGATTGTGGAGTCATAAAATTGTGCCATGACTTGGCCGACAGACATGACACACGACACGATGGTTCACACCAATCATCCCCAGCCGTCTTTCAAGACGTGTGTGATGTCATCGGGTTATTCTTGTCCTATTTCTATTACTTTTACTATTATTTTAGTTAGGGATGCACCGAAATTTCGGCCACCGAAAATTTTCGGCCGAAAATAGCCCAAAAGTGCATTTCCGGTTTTCGGCCGAAAGACTTTTATCACCGAAACAACACGGCCGAAACAGGATGTTGTGATGACGCAAACAAAAACCGCGGCCAGCACGCTTGTCTGGGTAGAGCCAACATGTCTGCGGTGTGGACGTATTTCAGTATTTCTGAAAAAGACCCACGGATAGCGATTTGCAAAACGTGTAATGCTGAAATCTCAAGGGGAGGTGCATCTGCAAAGACTTTCTCCACGTCCGGTTTAATTTATCACCTGAAAACCAAACATCCCGAGCGCCATTCTGAGTTTGAGAAGAACTCGGCACAGAAAAGTAAAATCCCACCGAGCACACCCAGTCCGTCTGTGGCGGATGTATTTGAAAAGGCAAGGAAGTTTTCCAGTGATGGTGCCAAGGCAAAGAGCATTACACAAAAAATTATGGAATTCATTGCCTTAGATGATCAGCCGTTCTCTGTCGTAGAGGATGTGGGATTTTGTAGGCTGATTGAGCACATTGAGCCCCGTTATGCCATGCCAAGCAGACGATATTTCTCAGACGTGTGTTTACCTGAGCTGTATAATGTTGTTGCAACTCACGTCCATGAGCTTTTAGCTGCAGATATTTCAGCAATAAGTTTCACGATAGACATATGGAGCTCAGACGTCAGCCTCACCACTATGCTCAGTCTAACCGCACAGTGGATCGACACAGATTTCAAGCTGCAAAAGATTCTGCTCCATTCACAAGAGTTTAGAGGGTCACATACAGCAGCTGCCATTTCTGCTGCATTCACCAGTATGTTCGACACCTGGCATATTGACCAAGCAAAAGTGCATGCCATAGTCAGTGACAATGCAAGAAATATGGCAAAAGCGATAGAAGAAAGCCAGCTGAAAGGAATACGCTGCATGGCTCACACACTACAGCTGGCTGTGAACGAGGGAGTGCTGTCTCAGCGGAGCGTAAAAGACGTATTGGCTATAGGCAGAAGAATTGTTGGCCACTTTAAACATTCTCAGCTGGCCTATTCCCACTTACTGTCTATGCAAGATCAGTTTGGGACAGCAATGAAACGGTTCCAACAAGACGTGAGTACAAGGTGGAACAGTACTTACTACATGCTGGAAAGCCTCTTTGCGCAAAAGCGAGTCTTGGCTGCATACAGCGCAGATCACGAGCTCCCCGCGACGTTCACTTCACACCAGTGGGTCTTAATAGAGAACATTCTCTCTCTTCTTGCCCCCTTTGAGCAGCTAACTAAAGAGATCAGCTCCTCTGATGCATCTGTAGCAGACGTAATTCCGCTAATTGCAGCACTAAAGCGTCTCCTAAGCAAAGAGGTTGAAACGGACCACGGAGTGAAAACAATGAAAAGTACACTCTTAGAGTCTGTTGGCACACGTTTCTGTGACATCTGTTCGGATCCTCTGCACTTCATCGCCACTGTACTTGATCCACGTTATAAGGATCATTACTTGGATGTGGGAATAAAGCAGCGCGCACGAGAAATGATCCAGGCCGCGATGGATGCGGAGAACCCGCTTGGAGACGGAGAGGCGCACAGCGCAGGAGAGGCGCACAGCGCAGAAAAAAGGACTCGTCTCTCTGCACCAGATGAGGAGCATGCACCCTCGTTGTCTGATATGTTCAATGAGATCCTGCAAGAGAGTGCCCAAAATAATAGGTAGGCTATTCTGTTCTGACTTACTATATATGTAACTATCAGGTGATTTTTTTTTTTCTGCCAGACATTTTTTTTTAATTTGGCAAAAATGTTTATTTATACACTGGCCCTACTTAAATAAAATCTCTCAAATCTTTCTCACATGTCAGGCAGACTACAAGCTCAACCGCTCAACAGTTAGACGGTTATCTGTATGAAGTCCCCATCTCCAGAAGTGATAAACCTCTTGCCTACTGGAGAAATAACCAAGGCCGATTTCCTGACCTGGCAAAACTGGCACGCAAGTACTTGTCTGCTCCATGCACAAGCACTGACAGCGAGAGACTGTTCAGTGCTGCAGCTCATGTTCTCAATGAGAAGAGGAGCAGACTTCACTGTGATAAAGCAGAGAAGCTACTCTTCATTAAGAAAAACCTGCCACTTTACCTCAAGAAGTAGAATGTGCTTGTGCCTAGTGTTTAAATAGGCTATTTGTTTTCCACTTTGCACATCTACAATGCTTGGTGCATTTGTTGCTGTTAAAAGCCTACAGTTAACACAGGCTATGGCAATCTTTGTTTTGATACATTGTCTTGTTTTAGGCCTACAGAGAAAATATTGTATCTTTCAGCAGTTGCACTTGTTCTGAATGCACTTTGTTGTAGTAGTCCTACAGAGAAAATTTTAATATGCACTTGACTTGAATGCAGTTTTGCGTTTTTATGAGAGAAATATTTTATTTAACAATATTTCAGCAGGCAAGTCAGTTATAGGCCTGTATTATTATTTAATGTACACATGTACGGGAAGTTAAACATTTTATATTGAATTTTATTTTTATATTGTGCATTGTTGTAATGTCAGTGCTAAATAAATATTTTCATAATTTATGTAATTGTATTGGTTTGATTTTAGTGAGGTTAGTACACAGTCATAGCCATAAATGCAATGGTACTAATAATTGGCATAATAATTTATTTCGGTGTTTCGGCTTTCGGCTTTCGGCTGTCAGCCTTGGTTTTCTCATTTTCGGTTTCGGCCAAGAATTTTCATTTCGGTGCATCCCTAATTTTAGTCACTGTGTCTGTTCATGTCCCAGCCGAAATGTTATAGTAATGTACACTGAACAAAAATATAAACGCAACACTTTTGTTTTTGCTCCAGTTTTTCATGAGCTGAACTCAAAGATCTAAAACTTTTTCTATACACACAAAAGACCATTTCTCACAAATATTGTTCACAAATCTGTCTAAATCTGTGTTAGTGAGCACTTCTCCTTTGCCGAGATAATCCATCCCACCTCACAGGTGTGCCTTTTGCTGGCAACAATAAATGTGTAGTTTTGTTTTATTGGGGGGGGTCTGGGGGGGTCAGAAAACCAGTCAGTATGTGGTGTGACCACCATTTGCCTCACGCAGTGCAACACATCTCCTTCGCATAGAGTTGATCAGGTTGTTGATTGTGGCCTGTAAAATGTTGCTCCACTCCTCTTCAATGGCTGTGCGAAGTTGCTGGATATTGGCAGGAACTGGAACACACTGTCGTATACGCCGATTCAGAGCATCCCAAACATGCTCAGTGGATGACATGTCCTTTGAGTATGCTGGCCATGCAAGAACTTAGTTGTTTTCAGCTTCCAGGAATTGTGTACAGTTCGTGGGGCAGAACATGGGACTGTGCATTATCATGCTGCAACATGAGGTGATGGTCATGGATGAATGGCACAACAATGGGCCTCAGGATCTCGTCACAGTATTTCTGTGCATTCAAAATGCCATCAATAAAATGCACCTGTGTTCGATGTCCATAACATACGCCTGCCCATACCATAACCCCACTCGATCCACAACGTTGATATCAGCAAACCACTCACCCACACAACGCTACACACGCTGTCTGCCATCTGCCCTGAACAGTGAAAACTGGGATTCATCCGTGAAAAGAACACCTCTCCAGCGTGCCAGACGCCATTGAATGTGAGCATTTGCCCACTCAAGTCGGTTACGACGGTGAACTGCAGTCAGGTGGAGACCCTGATGAAGACAACAAACATGCAGATGAGCTTCTCTGAGACCATTTCTGACAGTTTGTGCAGAAATTCTTGGTTATGCAAACCGATTGTTGCAGCAGCTGTCTGGGTGGCTGGTCTCAAGACGATCTTGGAGGTGAACATGCTGGATGTGGAGTTCCTGGGCTGGTGTGGTTACACATGGTTTGTGTTTGTGAGGCCGGTTGGATGTACTGCCAAATTGTCTGAAACGCCTTTGGAGATGGCTTATGCTAGAGAAATGAACATTCAATTCACGGGCAACAGCTCTGGTGGACATTCCTGCCGTCAGCATGCCAATTGCACACTCCCTCAAAACTTGTGACATCTGTGGCATTGTGCTGTGTGATAAAACTTAACATTTTAGAGTGGCCTTTTATTGTGGCCAGCCTAAGGCACACCTGTGCAATAATCATGCTGTCTAATCAGCATTTTGATATGCCACACCTGTGAGGTGGGATGGATTATCTCGGCAAAGGAGAAGTGCCCACTAACACAGATTTAGACAGATTTGTGAACAGTATTTATGAGAAATGGTCTTTTGTGTATATAGAAAAAGTTTTAGATCTTTGAGTTCAACTCATGAAAAATGGGAGCAAAAACAAAAGTGTTGCGTTTATATTTTTGTTCAGTGTATAGAGCACCAGCAGATGGCAGGAGCTTCATTTGAAGTACCGTACACAAAACATACAAGTCACTGAATCCTCCACAACAAGTTCCTACAAATGTTTCACAATAAAGGCCTATTTAGAAAATGGAGGGATTCTCTCAGCTGAGGCTATAAAGGCCTTTTAATTTGAAAAAGGTACAGGAAGTGTTGAGTTTGAAATGACGGCATGATGCATTAACTTTATAAAGGCAACAGGAGCGGAGAAAAAGTAAAAATATAAAAATACAGCGGTATTAATAAATAACGGTCCTTTTAAAGTGTTTTTTTTTTTTTTAAATGAAGCTGGTAGCCTCTGCAGCTGGGGTGAGTAATAGCCCTCCCACTATTTTTTAATTTTCTTACTTTATGTCCGTCTCAGTTATGAAGAAATAACATTGTTTGCTAGCTTGATTCTAATAACATCAACTCAAAGGGTTGACAAAGTGCCTCTGCTATTTCCTTTTTTACTCTGTGTGATAACGTCCCTAGAGGAAATATTAAAAAGGCTGGGGTGTTACCTTACAGTTGTCTATGGCAGCAGCTAACTCTGTGTTTCTATTGGTCAAAGTGACGACTGTGATGGGAGTAATTGTGAACAATGAAAAAGAAAATAAAACATGCTAGACTTTCTGTCAGACAGAAACTACATTGTGCTCTTTATTTTATTTTATTTTTTTTAAATAAAACTTGGTTAAATGATTTCAGTGTGTGTATAAGTACTTTTTGAACATTTTGAGTAGGGTTGGGTCGGTATGAGGAAAAAAAACGTTTTTTGTGAAAAACCACATCAAGTCGGTAATACCAGATTTTCACCACTTGAAGACGCAATTGACTCATTTAAAATAAAAAAACGACCATAGGACAACAGAGTGACAGTCACACGTTGTTTCTGTTATTCCTTACAAATAAATTTGCAGGTTTAGCTTACTCAATCAGTGCAAACAAGGGTTGCCTAAATTGTCCGCCATTATCAACTCCCTGTCACCGTTAAACAATCCCCAGGTTACGGTGCAGGCCTGCGCATGCGCACTCGCACCCCCTAGCTCAGTCCTCATCCCACCCCCACACCCCTCTCTCTCCTGCTCGCTGTGTGCTTGGTGAAGAGGCAGACACAGGCTGTAAAATGACGTATGCAGTCCGGTTGGTCTCAAAAAAAACCCAAAAACCTGGTGCAAGACGGAGTACCGAACCGAATTGGTATTACCGAGAACTGACCCAACCCTAATTTTGAGCACATTCCAACAATACCGTGATAATAATGATAACCGTGATAATTTTGGTCACAGTAACCGTGATATGAAAATTTCATACTGTTACATCTCTAGACACATTACAGAAGACAGAAGATGAAACGATGAATTGTCGCTTACGACACTCAATGTCATTTACGATCCATGCCGACACCATACATCACTGCGTCAGGCTAGAATTGGGCTGATATCGTGTAGTGTGTACCAGGCATAAGGAGCAGTGATGGTGAGGGTATGAAGGGTTTTTCGGGGTCAGTGGACACAGGCAAGAGTGGTCGTGCATTTATGATGGATGTGACCTCTTCCATTAATGTGTAGAGCACTTCATGGGTTACGCGATTGTTTTTCTTTATAAACATTGAATCAAGAATTCTTCTGGCAACACCGATCGCATGCTCCCAAGAGCCTCCTATATGAGACACATGGTGGATTAAAATTCACAGCTCCATTTTGTTTATCCCAAGCTTTTTGCAAACTCCAACAAAGTTGGTGCCCCAATCGGATCAGTGCTGCTTCGCAGTGCCTCTGATTGCGAAAAAACACCTCAGAGTGTTTATACAGCTGGACAAGTCCATAGACTCAATTTACTCAATGTGCACAGCTCTCGAACTTAAACAGCTGAACCTGATGGCCCACCTCTTGCTTTCTGCTTGTCCTCCTCTGGTGCGTCGGGTTGTAACAGACCAGGGCCCAAATACATCAAGCCCAACATATATAAAAGGAGGTTTTGAGTTGTTTAGTCGGCAGGTCCACCCTGTGTTATTCTTCCAGCTTCTCACACAGATTGCGGCAGGTTATGCATTTAAGGAATACTGAATTAATCAGCGTCATACCTCCTAAGATCCACAATCCCGCTGCCCAGATTGCTCCTTCAGTCAGGTGACTGCCTTGGTGTTCTACCTGTTAATGATGATGTCGTGTGAGCAGTAGGGAGATGTGACTATCTTTTGGTAGGAATATTGGGCTCTTCTCTGCAGTTGCAAGGTGAGAGTGCTTTAGTCGGCCTCTAACACAAATGAGGTCATCCTCCATAGTCGGGCTGAGTTTCTGCAAGGGGCTGTTTTTGGATTTCCCTTTGTTAGCTCGGTGGGCCAACAGCTCTTTTGCAAAAGCTGCACTCTGTGTTGCTTTAAGGAAAACTTTCCTTGCTTGAGCCATTTCATCAGGAGTACAGGGTAAGAAAGTACAAGAACGTCATGCACATGCGCGAGTGAGCAGCCACAGGGGTTTCGTGGCTCCCTACAGCGTGTCGAATTAACGAATTAAAAAAGGACTATAAAGCTATTTGGAAGGTCCGTTTCGCACTGTTTTTCCACTTTGCTGCAAGTTGAGTGCCTCGGAACGTAGTGCCTCCGACTAGGCTACCTGGCAAATAACGAACTTGTAACCGGTGAGTGGCCATCGCCTAACAAACAGTTAAGATGCCAGAGACAATTGTAAGCCTCGGTGCCAAATTGGCTGATCTGACCTCCAAGGTGGATAAGTTAGTTGATTTGACTACTGCTAACAACATATTGCTGAATACAGTGGTCAAGAGAGTGGAAACTCTCGAGACAAAAGTTGAAACTAATGTGGACGCTTTACATGATACCAGAGTCAAATTAGACTCTCAAGACAAGCGTGTCTCAGACCTGGAGAATAAGTTGAAACAAGCTATGGAAATGATTGATCATCTTGAGAACCGTCACCGGCAAAACAACCCGAGGCTTTTAAATGTGTCCGAAAAAGAGGAAAGCGGTACGACAATGAGTGCTTTTCTGGTCAAAATCTTTAAGGAGAAGTGGAAATTTCCGGTGGAGGAAAAGGATTTGGAGAGAGCGCACCGCATGGGGCCAGTCAGAGATAATGAGAGATATCCGCGGGCCATTATCTTCAAGCTACACCACTTTAAGAAGAAACAGCAAATTCTAAACTCGTGCAGAATGAGTCCAGACAATTGTGATTACAGAGTGGTACCTGACATATCGGCACAGCTTCAGGTGAGGAGATCTGAGCTCTGGTCGCTGAGAAAACAGCTGCACCAGCTGGAACTTAAGACTTATTTTCGCCACCCGGCCATCCTCTGGGTGGAGGATGGAGCAGAGAAGATACGCTTCAACGCTCTGGACCAAGCTCAAGAGCAGCTGAAGCTACAATATCCATCTATAAAATAACCGTTGCAGTCTCCTATAATTAAGGCGAGAAGACGGCAGTCGGTGAGAGAATTTTGTGAATGGATACTGAACTTAATAGAAAATATTGCTGGTAATGCTTTGACAGGGCTCCAGACTAACTTTTTCCACTAGGAGCACCAGCGCTTCTTACTGAAAATTTTAGGAGCGCCAGCACAAAATTTAGGAGCACTATCTATATCGACACAACATGTTCATAATTTTGTAGAGATTAACTGCATTACATATAATTTAGCAATAAACACAGACAGCCCTGCAGGGTTCAATGCTAAGGTTTTTTTTCACTTGCCCGGAGTCAGTTTTTACTTGCCCTATAAAAATTGTTTAATTTAAGTGGCTATCAAATAACAAAGACTGCAGTTATTTTTATGTTATGTAATCTTTATTCACACTGTATCGTTCTCTCTATAATTTTGTGCCCTACTTGAGCCATGCCCACCTCTATTTATTTTCCCCCCTCTCTCCAGTTCTGCTGTATTAACACCGGGTTTAATATATTTTGCTTCCATCTCTCTGCCCTGCTCTACTCTACTTCAACGCTACTTAGCTCTCTCTCTGCTCTACCAGTAGACGACCACATCCACGTGCTGCACAAAACGCACACAGCAGTGTTTCCCCTAAGGATGGAGTTGTAGCAGCAGAGGTGAAGCACACACATGAAAAATCATTTTCATATGCGTGAAACTCTTTTGTATGTTTACAAAGCACAGCCTGCTGGGATGTTTCTATGTATCTACTGGCACCAGAAGGGCTCTTTAGGACTAAGTACATACAGTACATGTGTGCACAGTAATGAGCAGGTGAAATGTCTGTCTAGCTTACATATGAGGTGTCTCAAGATTTAGGAACATACAATTTTATTGAACATAATAAAAGTAAAAAGTCACTTGACATGCTGCTGCTTTGTGCTATGACCTATTTAAGTGCTGGAAGTTGTTAATTACGTGACAACGCCTGAACGCAACACAAGCTCAGCACCGAGTGCCGTGCTGCGCTGCTGTGTGAGCAGCGTGTTTGTCTGTGCATAACAGCAGTCCGTTGTTATTTACACACTTTCCATAACAAGAACTTTGTCAGCTGTTAAACTGCGCCGGGCTCGGGTCAGGTTTATCAGGAAAATGCGGCCGAGCCGCTCACCTGTGTGTGTGTGTATGGCAGAACTCCGCCGTGCGCAATACAGAGAGCAGAGGATAAATGTTAACGCGTGACCATGTAGAGACAGAAATGACACAATGACATAACACCATAAATAGTATATTGTTAGGTTATTATATGAAGCGTCCGTCGCGCAAAATAATATCAATGGGGGGCTGTGTGCAGGACATTGCTGACTCGTCCTCTGAACTATCTGAAGTTTGGGAAACTGCACAGGACCGACAGGAGTTTCTGGATAATTTTTTCTTTTGAAAAACGAATCTATAGTTCGTTTCATAGCGTCACTTTATGGTCAAACAACACAGCACTTTGTATTCGACACCGGCTCTGTGACCCCTCTCTGTCTAACCCCGCGTACAGTACACATGTAGGTACTAAAACTGCGGCACATTGTAATGGTTACTGGCGCCGCCCCGCCTCGCAGTGCGTCTCCAGACACACATGGCAGGCAGGCACACACACACACACACACACACACTTTCTTCCGCTCCTCCATGAAATGCAATTATAAAAGGAAGAAAAAAAATAAAGAAAAAGGGGGAGAGGAGTGGATTTGTAAGTCGCGCTGGTGCTCCTAGTTAAAAAAATAGGTCGCGCGGCCTCCAAAAAAGGTCGCAAAATGCGACCAATTAGGCGCAGTCTGGAGCCCTGTTTGACCAAGAAAGTCTTCAAATTGTAACTAAAATCATTATCCATGAGGACAACTGACTTTATTTGGGCTAGTGGAATTAAAGGGGACATAATGATGAACCTAACTGAAAATAATTGACTTGGCAACATACACATACTGTAAGACTTATTTAACCGTGTTAGAATCCAGAGTGATGAGTTGCTATAGGGGGTGGGATGGGGTGAGGTCTTGGAGATTTACATTTGAGATAAGACTACAAATAGTGATGAACATCCTCTTTTTGTAAGCTCTTTTCTCTCTGGTTCGTTGTCTCTCTCTCCATCTTTCTCTCTCTCTCTGTCTCTGTCTCTCTCTCTCTTCCTGTCTCACTATTTCTCTCTTTTTCTTTGTCTTTTGAATAATTGTATGGTTTAAGTATCCGCCCACATAGAATGTTTCATTTTTGTTTCCTTTCCTCCCCTGGTCTCTCTTTTTTGTTGTTGTTGTTGTTGTCTATTTTTAAGGGGAATATGGAAATTAGAGGGAAAATATTATGTAATTTTTTCTTGATGGAGAAGTGGGCCATCTTTTATTTTAAATGTTTTCTTTTTTTGTTGTTGAGCTTAATAGCTAAATAACCATGAAATAGTACTCTTTTTTTTCCTTTTTTTTGTTTGTACATGTATTGAGAGACAGATGCACTTGTTGTATGTGCAAGGAATATCTAAAATGTTTAAACAAGTAGCTGGATGTGTGTGTGTGTGGACTAATATGATTACGTGTTAATGTTGGTACGTGTGCGAAAGAAGGTGTATGTAGCCATTTGATCATTGTTGACACGTAGAAATACATTTAAATCAGAAATTAGAACCTGGAGCCTGGAAGACCCAGAAGGCTTAGTTTTGACTGTGACTTTAGATAAGGGAATGAGGAAGGGGGTGATTGATCTGCACTGGGGGATGGGGGTGGCAAGGCCTTTGCAGCTGAATACCTTATATTCACCAGTGAAGGATTAAACAGAGTGACCAAAAGAGCAGCCTGTCTAAATTTTATTGATAAGAATCTTGTTGATGTGGCACTTATCCAAGAGTCACATCTTACTGAGGAATCTGCAAAGTGTTTTATTAATTCTAAATATGAAGTTGTAGCTTCATCTTCTGCAGACAACAAAACAAAGGGTGTGCTGGTAGTAATCAGACGTACGTTGGACATAAATATCACTGACATCGGCAATGATACTGAAGGCAGGATTGCCTTCATTAAAGCAATAATGTCAAATATGAAAATTGTTTTTGTCAGCGCTTATGGTCCTGCTAATTATGATAAACAATTCTATTCAACATTATCTAACTTACTAATAAATTTATCAGATCATCATTTAGTCATTGGTGCAGACATGAATACTATAATAGATCCTAACTTAGATTAATCAAATCCTTTAGTAGGCAGTTCCCAGCTATCCTGTTCCAAGGCTTTACAACACTGCATGTCGGACCTCAATCTGATGGATAAATGGTGATTTTGCAATCCAGGGGTTAAGGAGTATACTTTTTTTTCTAACAGACATAAAACGTACTCAAGAATAGACTATATCTTTATATCCTACACATTATTTTCAGCAACACAGTCATCTGACATTATTCTAGCCTCACTATCTGATCACCATGCAATTAACGTTAAATTTTTTTTACCACCTAATAAGAAAAAATCACCCCGGAGGAGATTCAATACAGCTTTAATATCAAATAATGACTTTTGCTCTCAGTTTAAATCTAAGTTACGGGAATTCATTGCACTGAATTTGGATTCAGTAGAAGATTGCAGGTTCGTCTGGGAAGCCACAAAAGGCTTTATAAAAGACAATGCTACATCATTTGCTTCATTTTTTAAACCGCTCTCGTCGTTTAAAAACGGCAGAGTTGGAGAGTCAGCTAGCATTCCTGGAAAAAGCTCAGCAAAATTCCTTTTGTGCTATACGAGCAGGTCAGCTCAGCCTGGTGAAAAATGAACTTAATGCACTTCTTAGAGTAGATGCTGAGTTTCTAATTCAGAAGTCTAGAGAACACCATCACTTTAATGGCAGCAGGCCATCTCATGAGTTAGCCATGCGGCTCCGCTCTAATGAGCGACCGGCATGCATTTCTGCAATACAATCGGCAGATGGTAAGATTTTTACCACTCTAAATGAAATAAATACAGTTTTTTCATGTTTTTATAAAAAAAACCTCTATACTTTCGAAATTGTATTTAATAGAGATATGTACAAAAATTTTCTAACTGACCTAAATTTGGAAAAAATATCTAGCTCAGAAGCAGCTGACTTAGGAGCAAATATATCCTTAAAAGAATTATCGGACGCAATACACAAAATGAATTTGGGTAAGTCTCCTGGTCCAGATGGTATTCCCATTGAAGTCTATGTCAAATTTTGGTCTGAATTGGGCCCTGTGCTCTTGGAAATGATAAATACATAAATTGCAAAGGGCTCTTTTCTAAAACAAACAAATACAGCCTTGATGTCACTTCTCAAAAAACACAAGGATCCATTATTGTGCAACAGTTTCCGGCCAATATCGTTGATCAATGTAGATATGAAGATATATACTAAAGTATTGGCACGCCATCTCAATAAATATTTAGGGAAGCTTATTCACTGCGATCAAACAGGATTTGTGAAAGGCTGGTTCAGTTCAGACAACCTAAGAAGACTATTACATATTCTACATTTCACTCCGGAATTCTCTGACCTCTTGACCTCATCTGCAATTTTAACTCTTGACGCCGAAAAGGCATTTGACAGACTTGAATGGGACTACCTCTGGGCCTTATTAGATCATATGGGACTAGGTGAATCCTTTATTGGTTATATTTAAGTTCTTTATGCAAATCCAGGAGCAATGGTGTTATCTGGTGAATCCTGCTCGCCACATTTCCCAATTTATAGAGGTTCTCGCCAAGGGTGCCCTCTGTCTCCTTTATTATTTGTCTTATCTCTCGAGCCTCTAGCACAAAAAGTACGACAATCCACTAATATCGTCCCCATTACAGTAAAGTCCAGTATTCATCATATATCACTCTATGCAGACGATGTGCTCCTCTTTATTAGGGAATTATCACAGTCGCTTCCTTATATCTTTAGGTTATTCATAGACTTTAGCAATATCTAAGGATTCAAAATAAATTGGCAAAAATCTGCACTCTTACCACTAAGAAATAACGGAGAGGATCTAACTCAATTTAATATTCCAATTGCAAATCAGTTTAAATATTTAGGAACTGATGTCTTTCCCAATTTAGAAACTATTGTTGAGAATAATTATACTGCATGTTTAAAAAAGATTAGAACCAACCTAGGTAAGTGGATGTCAAAACCTATATCTTTTGATGCTAGGATCTCAATTATAAAAAGGATGGTATTACCTTTAATTAACTTCCTGAGCTCCATGCTTCCTCTGAATCCACCAAAGGGATATTGGGATAAACTCCATGGCTTGATCAGTGAGTTTATATGGAATAATAAAAAACCAAGGATCAAACTTAAAACTCTCCAGAGAGAGAAATCACCTGGAGGCTGGAGTGTTCCAGATTTTAAAATTTATCATTGGTCATTTGTATTGCGTTCTATAAAATCATGGTTGGATCCATCAAATCGCACTTTTTGGCACTCTTTGGAAGCAAAGTTAGTATATCCATGTAGATTACAGGATCTAATCTATACAGACACTCCTATTAGACAAGTTAAAATGCTCTTTGGCCCTATTATAGAAAATGTATTGGTAACCTGGAAGCTGGTGACTGACTATACTAATACAAATAATAAATGGCATTATTATACTCCAATATTCCACACTCATAATTTATTGCTTGGTGGTCGACCAGCGGCTTACCCAGTATGGTCGAACAATAGGATTCATGTACTTGGACAGTTATTCAATACTAATGGCCTTCGTGCATTCGATGATTTAAAGGAACAGTATAATTTATGTCGTTTTTCCCGCTTTCTATATTTTCAGCTTCATTCTGCCATGAAGACCTATGGTGTTCCAAGGAACTCTAAGCTCCCTAAACATGACTTGGCAAAACAACTGTACAACACCAACACCAAGGGAACTGTATCAGCACTGTATGTTAAAATATTGCAGGCATCTTACAAACCAATGGCAATCCAAACCTCTTGGCAGAAGGAGTATGACTCTATCAATTCTGAAATAGAATGGAAAACAGTGTGGAATAATATCATTCAAGCTTCATACACCTAAAAATTGTTCACAGAACTTATATCACCCCCAGACTTAGACATTTAATGAAGTTGGAATCATCTCCTCTCTGCCAACTATGTACACAAGGCTGCTTAGGTACCTTTACACATATGTTTTGGGAATGCCCTGGAGTACAGTTGTTTTGGTTACAAGTCACCAAATCCTTATCTAAAATTCTTAATAAGGAGGTCCCATGTTGCCCCGTACTTTGTTTGCTGAATGATAACTCCAAAAATTTTCTGTCAGCACATGAAAAAAGAATTTGGCTTTCCGGCTTAACTGCTGCTAAGAAAATTTTGGTAGTACGATGGAAACCTCCACATACTTTATCATTAGATCACTAGTGGAACCTTCTGATAGATATTTTAACCCTAGATCTTTCTGTTGCACGGTCTCATGGTGCAAAAGAAAAAACATTAAAATCTTGGTCAGAAGCTATCACAGCTGTGAAAAATCTTGCCTATAAAAGGGGGGATTAACTGGAGTGGGGGGCGGGGGGTTGCAGATCACTCATCAGGAAGGGAATCATTCTCATTTGTTTTTGTTTTGTTTTGTTTTGTTTTTCGATTAGCTGCTGAAATTGTGTATGTGGGGTTAGGGTGAGACATACAGGCATGAATATGTGCTATCCTTACTTGCAAAATGGGAAAGTGTTCTTGTTTCCATTTTTTTTTTTTTTTTTTTTTTTTTTTGTAGGACATGATGCACCCTTTCATAAATGGTTATGGGACAATATGCCACTATACCCAAATGTATCGATGTGCAGGCACATCTACTGTCTGTCTGTCTGCCCTTTTTTATGTTGGCATAAAACTAATAAAAAATTGTTAACAAAAAAAAGGAGTACAGGGTAAGTCACATTTACCTGCACATTTGTTGTTTTGGTTTGAATGTTTGTAGGATCTTGCTATGTGAATGAGGAATGCTACTCCTCTCACTAAGGAGGCAAAGGAGGAGAAACATCAAAAGCACTCAGAGGTAAGTGTCTATTCAGGTTTGTACCAGTGGTCAGATTTCTGAGTCCTCTTCAGTTTTCCAGCCAGCCAGAGAACGTGTTTCGCGTGTATAAATAAACCAACGAAGACAGCGGAAGGAAGGAAGGAAGGAAGGAAGGAAGGAGGAGGAGGAGGAAACAGCAGAGTGTTAGTAGTTTGTCAATGGAGAGTAGTGAAAAGTTTTTTTAGTTATAAAGTTTGCGAATGGACCACACTTACCACGCAACAGGAGAGAATGAACCGGAACTGTCATCTGCAAGGAAAAGACGACGCAACTTCACTCCTTGCGATGCATTCTCTGCGGCACTTTTCCTCCTGATGATATATCTCCCCAATGATGGTAGCACCGAATCCCATTCTGTGCAGCAAAATGGGAGCGGAGGATTCAGCCTCTCTTCTTGCCCGCCCAGTTCCTCATCTGTATGCTCCGGCTCAAACAGGTATGGCTCTGGGTTTGTGTCCGCTACAAGAAACTCTTCAAAATCGCGTTCAAAGTCGTCCATTGCAGCTGCTATAGTCTGGAGATATTGCTAGGCAAAATAAACAGCTGAGCCGTTTACAGGCTACGCTGTCAGTCAGTGTGCAGGCTGGAGATTGGTGGAGCAGAGAGGGGAGGGGGTACCTGCTAGGTACTGTAAACAAGTATGTATGTATGAACTGTGTGTGTTACGCCAGAAGAGTCAGAGTTTGGGACGGAGTCTTTTCCCCCCTGGAGTGTTTCCGGAGTTTTTGGAGTGCTCAAATAAACAGCCCTTTTTCCTGAATGCCACTCCGTCTCCTGCTCGTGAGGGATTCGTTGCAATATTGTAACATGGTTTAGATTTCTAAATAAACATTTACCTCGTCGCTGGATAGACCTACTCCTGAAAAACTCGTGTCTGCACAAGGCTTTTTGTCCCTACGAGGCCACCGTCATTTACCCGAGGGGAGGGGTGAGCGAGTGAGCCCTGCAATCTAAATTTTGACCACTGATGTCACTGTTTTCAACGGTCTTCAACCCAATTTACACACTGGCCCTTTGAGGACACACCAGAGTGCTGGGTGCTGGAATCAAAGACAACCCTGATTTGATTTGGTTTCTGCGGGTAGTAGACTTCAAAGATAAGGAGATACCAGCACCCTTCATCTTCCCATAAGTGTGGCATAACCTCGGAGTGTCCATAAGCAAAGATCTTCTCCGTAGATGCTGTTCCTGCATTTCAGACTTTCTCTTAAGGATTCGTTGGAGGAATAGGAACCGGTTGACTACCTGTTCTCTGTTATTTGGCAAACACTGGCATGGTTCCCTGAACGGCAGTGGGGCGACCCAGCTATTAGCATTGTCTCTGTAGTCATTTGTGTCCATTATCTTCAAGAAGACAGTGTCTTCCACTGATGGGGCAGGTTTGTTGTCATGCTCAGTTTAGTTGAACACTGTCCCAGCATCCTCTCAGGTGCTTTGCCAGGCATGTTGAAGCTTTGTTGTGTCTCCTTGACATGCATGAAGCTTGTACAGGGTTGAAAAATTGAATGGCAGCCACCTTCCAGCACATTGGTCTTGAAGGTGCTGACCGTGGGTTTATGCACATTACCTAAGCACACTTCTATCACTACCAGGACCACATCCAGACGTTGGGCAAAGGATGAGTTATGTGGTCCATTGACCTGCTGCCTGACCACGTGGACCCTGAGTATGTCTCTTCCAAGTAGCAGGAGTTTCAGCTTCTGGGTCCAATTCTGGGATGTAGAGTAGGGCTGTATCCAAATTTTGTTACTGATAAACCTTCCCCACATTTTCCTGGGGTGTACGGTATTACCATGACTACTTAAAAATCACTTTGAAGGGCTCAGGGGGAGTTGCCAAAATGTCGGCTTATGTCTATACTGTGTAGAAACAGAATAGCAAACTTTACATACAGTAGGCCTAAGAATACTGAAAAAAATAACAACAAAACATGTACAACAAATATGCAAATGCAGCAGTCAACCAAACAGAATGAAATAACAACAAATTGTCTGTGGGCTACAGTCCACTTCCAGTACAGTAATCGACACAATTAAATTAAAACACAGCCCTATAGCAACAAATACTTATAGGCTTATCAAATAATAAAAATGTAGCAATAAATAACAAAGGCAGTAACAAAAATGTGTGCTACAGCATATCCTGAGACTGCAATGGGTACTGTCAGTTGGTTTACTTTTAGAACCTGTCAACACAGATCAAATAAATTAAAGCACAGCTCTACAGCATCCAGTAGGGCTTATCGAATAAGAAAAACAGAAAAATAAATAACAAGGCTTGACTGAAAATGGGCATATATAATCCTATCCTGAGAACGTAACAGGATTTGAAAAGTTCACTTTCTCCAAGTCTGAACTCTTCTGTCCGTTAGAACAGGCTACTCCTCATTGAAAATGAAATAAAAACAGACTATCATGATAATTATAGGAGCATCCTATGCTTCAAAACTATTCAAGGTTTTTTGCCAGAAAAACCAGCATGTTTAACTTTTTCCAGCAGGAGCAGGACACGTAGTGGATTGACAACTTTGCCCGTGGTGCTGAATAGGCGCTCTAATGGAGAGCTCATGGCACAAATGCACAGGTACTTACGGGCAACCCTCGACATCAGAGGAGAACGCCTGGCTCCATCACATTTCCAACAGTGAAGGGGGGTCTTCGTCTCCCTGAACAACAGGCAGTTATCTCTGCTCCTGCTCGCTCCTGTATGGTGCCGACAGGACCTGCCACCGCATTAGCTTTCCTGGGAAGGAGACTACTCAGAGTCATCTTTTTTTGGGTGGTTCGGGTCGTGCATCTCCCTCCTTCACTCTGATGGCCACTGGACCTGCTACTGCTGCTGTTTGCAAAAGTTATTAAGCTGTGTGGGGTTTTTTTTGGGACCAACTCACTTGATGCACGACTTACCATCTTTTCTTCTCTTTCTCACGTCCGAGCTGTCACGTGACAACGTCACATCCAAAAACGTTATCAAATGTCATGTCCCGAATCAACAGTTAAGAGAAACATTATAGCCTGCTATTAATTTTAAATTGTAATAGTATTACATTGAAAACTCAACCGCACATAGGCTACGTAGGTGCTTGACAAGCACTCATTATTTAGGCATTAAATAAATTATATTTAATAGTATATTAGGCCCCTATAGGCCTATATGTGCAGCAGATTTTTTTTTAAATGACGGTAATGAAACTGATACCATTGCTATTTTTAGATACCGTGGGATACCTTATTATTGTATTATCACCCAACCCTACTAGGATGTGCTTGGCAATGTGATGGAGATGAGGCTGGTGTAGAACTGCGCTTGGGGTTTGAATCTCAGATTGGTTGTTTAGGGTCTCGTGACACTCAATGGCCCTCATTTATCAGACAAGCGTACGTCAGAATAGTGGGTGTACGCTCATTTCCATGCCAACTACGGCATTTATCAATTTGGACGTGAGCGTAGGGTACAATCAGATCTCACGGCAGGTCTCAGCTCGTGTATGCAAGTTTTAAATCAGTGTGGACTTGCAGTGCAGTGTGTGAATGTTTTGAATAATTGTTATTAGATCATACTAATGCAGTGCTGTTGTTAATAATAATAATAATAATAATAATAATAATAATGATGATGATAATAATAAAGCCACATATTCACTTAAAAATATGTAGCCTATGTTGTAAAATTAATTTCTCTTTCATTTTGAGACAGCCTACTTGTCAGACCAGACAACAGGTGACATAATTACAAGCATTTTAATTAATTTAAAGCAATGGGTAGCCTCACCTATTTGCAGTGTGATAGGTCAGATGCTTATTCAGTCAGCTATTTAAACAAGAGCTTGGACAGTCTTCAAACCTCGGCAATGGCAGACCTGGCTTTACTAGAAGACCTCTACACACCTGTGAGACGCGAGAGGGTTTTTCGTGACCGTAGAGATCCTTTTCAAGAAAGTGATGAATGGCTTATGAGTCGCTTTCGTCTCCCATTCCATCTCCTCCTCCATTTATGGCAGACTTTGGAACCACAATTGAAAAGAGAGACCAGACGCTCAAATGCAATACCTGTGCCGGTGCAGGTGCTCTCCACATAGGGGTTTTTGGCCCCTGGGACCTTTCAGCGGGAGATCGGGGATAGGTCCAGCATTTCACAGCCCTCATCAGCCGAACCATACCAGCAGTCTTGAAAGCTATAGTCTCTTTCCGCACGGTATATTTCACTCCCATATACTGATGCTCAGCAAACTGTGATTAAAAGGGATTTTTATGAGATTGCTCAATTTCCTAATGTGATAGGTGCGATTGATTGTACCCATGTGCGTCTGAAGCCACCATCCACAAATGATTACGCATTCATAAATCGCAAAAACTATCACTCAGTAAATGTTCAGATGATTTGTGATGCTGGTCTATCCCTTCTGAACATGGTAGCTCGGTGGCCTGGGGGGACGCATGACTCCTACATATTTCAAAGCAGCAGTGTGGGGACACGGCTACAGGAGGGCGCACTGCAGGGCCGGAGTCATCTCCTCGGTGAGTAACTGCATGAAGTAAAGTAATATTTTACAAGTATTCAAATGACTAACATTTTTCTGTGATTCATTTACTAGGTGACAAAGACTATCCCCTCACCGAATACCTCCTTACTCCACTGGCAAACCCTGCAACTGAACAGGAGCGCAGGTACAACAGTGCGCACATACGCACACGGGCCACAGTGGAATGCTGCACCGGGCTGCTTAAGGGCAGATGGCTGTGTGTGGGAGCAGTAGGGGTGACCCTGCTGTAGACACCTGAAAAGGTGTGTGACATCATTCTGGCATGTGGGATTCTTCCAAATATTGCACAAAATCACCACGTGCCATTTGAGGCCCCTGCACAGCCAGACGAGCCCATGCCCAGAGAACCCTGTCCGACACAGCTCCACCTGAGAGCTATAAGGAGGAGACAGGGCATCATTCAGCGCTTCTAAAATGTAAAGTATGAAATACTTATGTCCAGCAAGTAAACTATTCAGTACGAGACAAACACTGCACAACATTGAGTGATTTATTTTATTTCTGTGATATTCTTTTGAGGTTTTCATTCATCTCTTTTAATGTTTCATTTATTGCGACCAGGGACCGATTTATTTCTGCCATTGACTGACAGATTTCTGCCTGTTTTTCCAGGACTTCTGTAGTCAGGATCCAGGGTCGTGGTGGTGGACCAGCGCGGGGGGTGGAGGACCCGGGCACTCTTTCACAGCTGGTGGTCTGGCTCTGTGCAGCTGGATCCAGGCCGCTTTGTGCGGCAGAGGGTCCAGCACTGGTACCTGGCTCTACATTTGAGAAAAATGAATATAAGTGTTATTTTGTAAAATTCTACATCTCAAGGAGCTATCCTAATAAATTGAAAACAGTCAAATAAACTCTGCAGAAGTGTATTTCTTATGAATGGGGCACATTTTAATATTTACCATTATCTGGCCTAGACACAGGTGGCGCGTCGATGTCTCCTCCGCCACGTATGCCTGAAATCGAAGGAGACCCCATCAGCGCTGCCACTCGCTCCTCAGTCTGGGTCAGTGCCAGGCTGGGGTCCGGCTGGCCTCCTCCAGTCTGGGTGCTGCTGCGCTTAAGAGCAGCAACTCGTCTTTTAGTGGGGATTTTCATATCTGACCACTTTTTCTTGACCTAATTGTAAAGGTAAAATTGTGATTAGCTTTTATATAGGTAGGACATATTATGACTTGCAATATCATGGTCAACTATTAAATTAAATATTCAAACCTCAGCTGGAGTTCTCTTGTCAACGCCAACGCTGTTGACTGCAGCAGTGATTTCTTTCCACACGGCTGCCTTCTGACTTCCTTTGAAGCCACTTTTTAAGCTTCCAAACAGAACTAATCTGTTTTTCTGGACTTCTGACGTTATTATCTCGATTTCAGCATCTGAGAAGTTTCTCTTCTTGCTCGATTTCTTCCTTTCCATGTTGTTAACTCTAGGGGCGAGGCCTCTAAACTGTGAATATATAGGGGCGTGGTTTTCAAATTACGATTGTTTTCAGCCGCCACATTTATCAACACCCGATCATTCATACGCCGTGATTGGCGCTGTACGAACGTTTCATGAATCACACGTGCAACCTGGGGTAAGATGGATCTGCACGTTTTTACGCTCGTTTGATAAATGAGGGCCAATGAGTGGTGGGAGAGAGATGACTAATTCACCATCCAATGGCTCGATCTCAAATTAGGGCTGGGCGGTATGACAAAATTTTTCATATCACGGTTTTTCAAAAATCATATTGGTTTCACGGTATTTGATGGTATTTTGCACTGGTTCGGCCCGCTTGACATGCTGCTGTGTTGTACTATTGCCTACTCAAGTGCTGGAATTTGTTATTTGCGTGACAAGGCCTGAACGCAACACAAGCCCCGCTCCATTACTGCCATGCTCGGTTATAATTGTCTAGGACTTGGGACGGGTTGGCTTTGGTCAGGAAAATGCGTGTGTATGTGTGTGTGTGAGAGATACAGAAAGCAGAGGAGCATTGTAAACAGCGGTGTGCCCCTGCTAGTTGCATATAGGGGAAACGCTGCTCTTTTTGGTATGAGTACTTCTGGGTCATCGTGTTCTTCTTTAGTAACGTGTACAATTGCTTCACTTTCAGGACTCTCTCCGGCAGCCATTCTCGCCTCTAAACTTTTCTCTATGCTCTTACTCTAGCCAGCTCCAATATATATTGGCTAAAGTTTATAGCCTATCAATATATACGACCACCAAATATCCTATCTAATGAGCAGCAGCTTAAGTGTTTGTGCCACAAAGTTTTATTTCAATTTCAATCAATCAATTTTATTTATAAAGCCCAAAATCACAAATCACAATTTGCCTCACAGGGCTTTACAGCATACGACATCCCTCTGTCCTTTGGAGAGAGAGATGCAGGACAGACGGTAATGATAGTAGCTTACAACAACATTCATGAAAGTAATGATATTATCGTTATGGTTCTGGCTACTGTGGTACAATATGTTGAAAGTATATAGTAGTATCTGGCAGTATACACGTGTGATAATAATCATATGTGTATAATAACAGTAGAAGTATGACTAATGATGGCAGCAGCAGCAGGAGGCATCTGGCAGGACCACGGCAGCAACACAACCACACACGTCACACTATCCAGGCACTGCTGCAATACGAGTTAACCTGAGAGACAGTGGAGCACAAAGGCTCCGGAGAAGAAGCCGAGTTAGTGACACCCAGAATGGCCGAGTTAGCAAGATGCAGTAATAGGATACGAGAGGGAGAGGGAGAGATAGGGGGAGAAGGTGCCCGGTGTATTATAGGGGGTCCTACGGCAGACTAAGCCTAAGTGAAGCATGAGCTTTCTCTTGTTTTGCCCTTTTTTCCCTCTTGCTCGCTACTGACTTGTGATGTCTTTTGGATGACATGTCGACAACTCTTCACCTGCTGCAGCTCTGCAAGTGCCTGCTGGCGCACCCCTCTGATTGGTCAGATGTCGAGTGCTGTCAATCATTGCAGCGACACATGCGCGGTCAGATTACAGGTTTCTTCTCTCCTTCCTTGAGCTGATTCTACGCGTGCCTCATGGTAGCGCATATGCACAATTGATGCGCATATGCGCTACAAAAATGCAAAATGTGGCCCTACGCACAGTGCGTGTTCTGCGTTTAGGGAGGGGCGGCCCTGTACCCCATGCACACCGTTTGACAATTTTTAAACTCCAGATCTCTGAAAAAGCTCATAAAACGGAACAAAACTGACTTTCTGTAATGCATGCAGAGAATATCTGAGTGTATGGAAATGGCTATACGCACTGTGATTGGCTCATCGCGTTTGAGGGCGGGGCTTAGCCATAGGTCAATTGTGGAATATCTTTACTCGGTGGAGGCCTTGTTATAAAGCTCTCATGTGACTCTGAATGTAATGGGGCAGTGGCAGGTAAGGCTGATGCCAGTGCATAGGGAGAAAGCTGCTTATGGTTGATTTGAGATTAGACATATTCTGTGATTTCCAATTTAACCCTTGAAGATTCAGATTTTTCGTCTGCAACTACAGCTTGCATTGCCTCAGAGTCTTTCAACACTTGTGCCTTCACCTTAGCCTCTTGGCTAGCTTCTGTTTTAGCCTGGGCATGGGCTGTGCTTGCCGATGATGCCGATGTCCTGCTGCTAATAGCATTGGTGATGGACAGTGTTAGACAGACCTGTCAAAAGTCTAGAAGATTGTGACACAGCGAAAGATGGCGACTGTTGAGGGTGAGAAGTGTCCATCATTCCACTCTCAACATTTGAACTGTTTTGAGGTAGTAGCTGGCGGTGCCGCTGCTGGCCATTTGGGTGCCCTCAGCCTAACTGCTTTGAAAAGTTTTACACATTCTGCATTTATGTTCCACAACAGAAGAACTATAAATGGGCATTTTTTCAGCAGTTGCAGGAGGCTCTAAAAAGGTATACATGTCTGCATTACCTGGTTGCAAGGTGGTTAAAAAGGTTGTTATATGACAGCTTCTTAGCAAGTCCTGCATTGATGCTGATGACAGCAAGACCACTTCAACATTCCTGTCCCATTGTTGAACACAGGTATTTCTTAATGAGTTTAAGTTTAGAAAAACCGCCTGTGTTAATAACTGTAGCCTAATAAAAAAGTGAGTTCGCTCTCCCACTGCGCTGTGTTCACTGAACCAATGGCAGCAAATCTTTAACTGCATTGTGTCTGAGAGGGCCTTAACCGAGAGAGTTAATGCAGCATGTATGATTATGATTGATGATGATCATTATGGGCCAGTTGTTCAAAACATTTAATCTGGATCAAAATTATCCGGATTTGGAAATCCCATTTTTTTGCTACCCAGGATCAGGTAATCCGTCTTACTTTTATGCCTTACTTTTATTGGATCGGATCAACCTGATCCAGATACACAGTTTTCAAGATTACCAAATCTGGATTACCAGTGCTCTTAATGGGTAAACATATCACAATGTTGGCTACAGCTATGTAAAGAACAACAGGTAGAAGAGCCAACATGGGGTCACTGTAAGTGTTTTTTATTTTTCTTTTCTGAGCTCCTGTGACTGCTGGCGCTACCGGTGAGGATCCAGGTTGTTCTTCAGAAATAGTGCTGAGATCCAGAATGAATGTTTCCTCTGCATTAGGAGGAACTGGCTCACTTTCCTCTACAATCGTAGGCTCACCATCCCCTACAACACCTTGAATCCCACGCAGAGCTTTAGAGTTCTCACCTCCAATAACGTCTAGAACCACATCCGTGTATTCACCTTTCTTAAAGGGTTTGTTGCCTGTTGGGGTGTTTTTTGCTTCAGCAAGGTCCTTTGTTGCTCTGGCCCTCAGATTCTTCCATCTGAATTTAAGTTGCTCCAAAGTCCTCTTCTGGCCAGACCCCATTGCATTAACATTCTGGGTGATTTCAACCCAAATGTCTTTCTTGCTCTTGTTAGTCACCATTCCACTTGCAACAGAGCTTCCTACTATTGAGGCATAATGGCACTTAATACCCTCCAGCAGTGTATGGGTTTCTGCAACAGTGAAATTAGGTCCTTTTGAGTCCATGGTTCCACCTCATCTGTTGTAGTGAACATAGTATTTATAGGCCTTGGGCATGATTGATTTAATTGAACACAAGCCAAAGCACATCAGCTAATAAGTGGGTGGGTATTTGACAGCCATCTTATGTTCAGCCTTTCTCAGAGAGAGGCACTGACATGGCAGGTATTGTCCGTCGCTACCACCATTTTGGTGGAAGGGGATACCGTCAAAGGGTATATGTTGAGCATGCAAAACCACTGGAGCAATACACCACTGAAGAACTGTATGCTCGCTTTCGCTTTGGGAATGCTGATATTATGTACATTGCAGACCTTGTCAGGCCAAACCTTCAATGGAGAACCCAAAGGAGTCACAGTCTGCCTGTGGAAGAACAGGTCCTCATTGGTCTGCGCTTCTATGCACCTGGGACTTTCTACCAAGCTGTTGGTGACAATATGGGAGTGGACAAATCAACTGTGAGTGATGTAGTGAAAGCTGTGTCAATTGCATTGGCCAGCCTGATCAATCAATTTGTTTCACTTCCAAAGGATGACCAGATTGCCCAGACCAAGCACAAGTTTTTTCTTTTGGGCAACAGGCCCAATACTATTGGGATTATTGACTGCACTCATGTGCATATCCAAGCACCTCATGAGAGGGATTGGGAGTACATCAACCGAAAGGGGAGGCGCAGCATCAGCATCCAACTTGTGGGCAACGCTGAAATCGTCATCACAATCTGTGTTGTGACGTGGCCTGGGTCTGTTCATGATGCACGCATCCTGAGAGAGAGAGTGCTTTATACAGCGAGCTCCAAACCAACGGACCGGATGGCATAATATTAGGAGACAATGCCTACCCCCTCCTACCATGGCTGATGACTCCTTTTCTTGCAGCAACCACACCTGCGCAGGCATGCTTCAACACTGCTCATCGCAAAACAAGATGTGCAATTGAGTGTTTAAATGGAGTTCTGAAGAGACGCTTTGCATGCCTTAACTACATGCGAGTGGAGCCACAGGGAGCATGTAACATAATACTTGCATGTATTGTCCTGCATAATATCGCTACCAGGTGCAATGTCCCTCTCTGTAATGGTGTTTATGATGCACCTGAGCCTGTTGAAGAACCAGACCAACCTCTGGCGTTCTGTCAGAATGAGGGACTGACTGGACATGTAGTCAGGGATGCAATTGTTAGACATTATTTTTGACAGTTTCATCTGTGATAATTGTTTCTTTGAAATGAATATACAGTGGTGACAGAAACATTTAATATATTTTTGTTTGTTATTGAAATCTGTTTGGGGGGAGTGTTTCACAGTTTCATTGTTTTCACAAGATCATTTTTAATTTTATTTTGACTTCACTATACTGAAAGGCTTATTTGGTAGCCTGTCTACTTTATTTACTTTATCACTGTAACGATTAAACAAGTCAAGTGCAAAATATAAATAAAATTATATACACTAAATGATACAAATATATTATTTGACCAATTTTAAACTTTTACTACATTTTCTTCCTGATATCCACCTTGAAATCCTACCCCCTGTTGGGATCAGGATAATCCTGTTTTTTTGGATCAAAGTTATCCAAATCCTACTGAAAAGTTTTGAACAACACAAACTTAAGGTTTGATCCAGATTAAAACTAGGATTGGATTCCGTGATCTAATCCGATTTCAGAATCCTTCTTTCCCTTCTGAACAACCCATTTTCAAGATTTGATCCAATCCGATAACCAAAATCCGATCAGATTACCTTTGAACAACTGGCCCATTGGGTTGTTTTGGTGCTCTTTCCAGCACTGGTGCCCCAAGCACAGTGTGTGATTTGTGTGGTTGTAACGGTGGCGATGATAGCTAGATCATCTAGTTTCCATGTCAAGAATGAGGCTTCATGCTCAATTTGTGTAGTGTATAGCTTTATTTTCACATCAAGCCTGTTTCAGGCTTTTGTAACTTGAGCTTGTAACTATTTCTTTATCCAAAATGTCTGTCTAAAATTAAAATGGCTTCTATGTCTTAAGGCCAAAACACATCCACACTTAATGCTGCACATCAAAACAGCCCCGCGTCAAAAGAGCTGCCCCTATTATTGCCAGCGGTGGCTAGATGTGCACTGGTGCTCCTGGATGCCCCGACCTGTAACGCTTCATCTCACTGTACTGTTTCCAGCCCCACTGCCCCTGCATTAAACACATTTTTCCCCTACTTGCTCTCTGCTTGTAGGCTATGTACCGGCTTCCAAGGCAGCTAGACTCCTCTCCTCACCACTGATGCATAAGGAGGACTCTGTTGCTGTCTCTCGTGTGTCAAAAACTGGATGAGTTGGTGAGGTCACACATAAACAAAAAGGAAAAAAAACCATAGCCCATTACCTGGCAAGCTCTAGCTCTGAGATTGTATATGCTAATGCAGATGTGGAAGAAGCACCGATTTTTATTTTTTATTTTTTTTTTTTTTAGAAAAAGTGGTAACAACTGTGTGTGGTACTCTGTTGATGTGCTGCAGCGTGACGCATCCTATTGGTGCTGGGGGATATACCTGACACGTGTTAAGACTCGCTGCGCTGCGTTGGTGCCAGTGTGTTTTCAGTATAGTAACACGAAACAGCCACGAGACAGAATACTGATATTTTTTGTTTCTGCAGATGTTATTTTGAACATGTACTGTCTGTGTTTTTAAATAGAATAACACTTTATACACAGTGCAGCATTGTATTTCCACTGATTATTATTGTGCATATTTTAAATTGTTGGTGTTTGTTTTTGACCACAGCCAAGAAAAACATTAAAGGTCCAGTGTGTACAATATAGGGGATATATTGGCAGTAATGGAAAATGATGTTTTCTTTAGTGTACAATCACCTAATAATAAGAACTGTTGTGTTTTCCTTAGCCTAGAATGAGCTGTTTATATGTACATGGGGAGCAGTTCTACAAGATCACCATGTTGCTCCACTATGTATCTACAGCAGCCCAGACATGACAAGCCAAGCACTGGCTATAGATAGGGCCATGTGCGTATAGTCAATGTTTTTACTGGTTCAAATCACTGGGTCAGTTTGTTTTGGAGAGGAAGACACCTCTGCGGACAATTTGGCTCCCAGTAAAAACCCTCTGAATGTCTGGATATTAACTTAACGGAGAAGAAAGGTAAACACACATTTGCAGGCACTGGGCTAGCAGCCTGTCTGCCACATGCTGGACAGTGTAGGAGAAACACTAATTTGTAACATGAAACTGTTTTATTCATTGTTTTTACTGTTTTTAATCAGTGGGTCTTTTTGTTTTGGAGAAGAAGCAACCTACCTTAGTAAAAACCTCCTGAACAATGAACATGGAAGGAATTCTAACCAGAGGGAGTTTCAGCTGGTTACAATCTGCAGTCCTCACCACTAGATGCCACTTAATCCCCCTAAATCTGGACACACTGGACCTTTTAAGAGAAAAATGTCCTACACGGCCAAACACTACAAGGCTCCTCCATGTTATGTTTTCTAATTCTTGACTCCCCTCTTCCAGGACAGAGCGGTGGAATTGGCATTTCCACACCTGTTGACATAACAAGCGAAAACATCAAAGGCAAAAGAAAGAGGCTTCCATAATTCATGTGGCCATTAGTACCTGCTGGAAAAGATGAGTACAGACAGACCCAAACGGAATATCATCAAAAAAAAATATGTAAGTGACATTTCCTTTCTCTGTATGGTTCATACACTGGCTTAAAAAAAAGCGCCCTCTATACTGACTTCTTCAAGAGTTGTTTTTCATCATAGTACCACAGTGGATGTAATCAGGATTTTAAGACACTAATCAAAAGATTAGATTAGACGTATCAGCAACAACAAATCTTTACAAATTTACCTGAATTATTAGAAATATAAATCCCAAAATCTACAGATTTTTAGTCAACTTTTAGAAGTGGCATCTTTGTGGGACAAAAATGTCCCTTGAAATAAACATTATTTTCATAGGATTAATATGTATGAAATGAATCAGATTTACAAAATATTTCGATCTGCTTTCATTTTTTTTTTTCATTTTTAAAATTGGTCTGTGCCACAAATCAGCCTTGTCCAGAATTCACAACTTCAAACAATTAAAAATTGTGTTAAAAAACTTCTAAATCAAAAACCAACAGTATGTACTGATAATGTCAATGTAAAATGAACTGTCATAATCATTTTTGTTATAAATATATTTTTTTTGTGGAAAAACTCTTGAATGATGTGTCCCACATTTTTATCAACTTTGTCAGATTTCAACAATAACATCATTTAGTTAGACATAAAGGGATTAGCTATATCACAAGGTCTCCGGTCTCAGTTCCTGGTTTCCAAAAAGGTGGGAATGCTGCTCAGGTACTGGTGAGCTTTCTATTTTTTGATAGATTCATTAAAGTAAATTGCTACCTAGTGTGTCTCAACAATAATAGGTCAACTCTGTCGCCCTTCTCAATCCAAATTAAACAGCAATTATGGTTTAAAAATTAGTATTTTAATTTTATAATGAGAACTCGTAGTTACTCGGAGAAATAAAATGGCTCCTCACTATGACTGCTGTGAAATAATAAATTTAGAAATTTGGTCAACTCAGTAAGATGTCACGTCTAAAGATATTTTTTGGGGCATTTTAGCCTTTAATTCATAGGACAGTCAAGTGTGAAAGGGAGAGAGAGAGAGAGAGAGAGAGAGAGAGAGAGAGAGAGAGAGAGAGAGAGAGAGAGAGAGAGAGAGAGAGGGAGTGACATGCAGCAAAGGGCTGCCGGCTGGAGTCAAACCCGGGCCGCTGCGGCAACAGCCTTGTACATGGGGCGCCTGCTCTATCCACTAAGCCACCAACGCCCCCAGGATGTCATGTCAGTCATATTTTACCTCTGACATCCATCATATACGCTATTTAAGTAGCTTTGCACATGCCCCATCTTTAACTGCCTGAAAGATACGAGGTCAGGTGCTGGGTGCTACTCTTGTGTCTTTTCTGTGCCAGCTTTCAAGAGCGGTGGTGGCAGCTTCTTGACATCAAGAAGCACCATATAGCCAATTTACCTGAATTTAATGCAGAGCTGATCTTCTTTCAGGTGCTGATTGTGTGTCCTGTTGTCCGTGGGACAGATGTAAAGCTCTGACAGCCCTGCACTAAAATGATCAACTTGATCTCCATATTTAACACAGGCTGTTATTTACAAATGAAGGGAAAGATTTGTGCCAGCTGTGATTGGTTGCTCCTCGTGATGTGACATGGGATGCGTGCTTTTGCATCCCAGAGGATGAACTTATCTCAGTGTACAGCATTGTACCTTCCAAAATAGGTGCTCCAGAATGTGTGCGCTGAGCCGCTCTGGCATTTGAGTATGCCTGACGCATGTCTCCACGGAACACAATGAATTTGAGGGCACAGAAAACGTGGCCTGTTTATGGGCCTTAAGAAAAATGATATCACTGGGAAGTTGGGCCATACAAGGTTTAATAGTCAAGACTGACTTTTCAAAAACTTTTTTTCCAGCCTAATCAAAGAGAAAAATCAAAAACCCCAAAAAGTACAGTTTTGTTCAAATTCTTGAGAATGAGGCATTATTTTATTTTAAGTGTTGCTGTTCTTTTATTTGAACATTTACTGTGAAGCGCTTTATAAGAAAGTTTTTCATACTGGTGCTACAGACCATTTATTACCTTTCAGGAGTTTAATAGTGATGACTGAGGTTCATGTGAGTTCGCAGTGATAAGTGTGCTATACAGAGCCACAGCCACAGTGATGATTGTGTGTGATAACAGCTGCTTTGGTGTTGTTGGAGAACCTGAGGGATTGGAAGCTTCTGCCACCACAGTAATCCACAATGATTGAGATTTAGGAAACAGAACCATGCATACATATGGTTTTATAATTCTGATAAAAAGAAGGTGTATGTCTGTCCTTGTCCTTACATAGTCCTGAATATACATCTGACCCCTGGTTGGGTTTTAAGCCCAGTTCAGACCAGAGACCTGCGATGAGACAAAACTGTTTTCAAATTTTGGAGAGAAAAGTGGCAGCAGTGTGAATTGGCTGGTCTTAGCTTGACTCAAGCTGGCTGATGGTGTCTGCAACTCAGCTAGTCAAATCACCAGTGGCTGGTTTAAGTATGTAAAGCACATTACCTGTTTCAACAGCCAATCAGCGTGAGGCATGAGACAGAGAGTGCAGAATAGAACAAATATACAACATGTTAACAATTGAAGACATAGAGAGGGAGTCAGAAGGCCTAAGGCCTGGTGGCCACCTCTCCACCAGCTAGGTTCACAGTAAAGAAAAAAACAAAACAAAACATAATTCAAAATTAAAGGTGGGAGAGGAGAGGGAGAACACGTGCAGATATTTAAATGAGCTATACAATACTATAAGCTAACAGTAAGAAGTTGCCAACATGGCCAAACAGCAACACACATTGTGCATTTGTTTAGGGAGTGCCACAACACTTTAAAATAGATACCTTTGGTTGGGAAGGGAACAACCAGACCCTCCATGACCTGATAGTGACACCAAATCAAATAGCAATGTATAACCGCAAGCTTATGTCATTATGGCCTATGAACCAACTTCAGACACTTACTATGCCAATTAAGAAAGGTAATAAACAAATGAATATATGTATGTATGTATATACATATACGAAAAATAATTCAACGTAACAGCTTGTCATGGTAAATGCTGTATCATAGTGTAGCCCCATCTGTTTGTTTCTTATTCAAGAGTGACATAATTTGACTCGATGAACCTGTGTGATCACTGCCCAGATCTTGCAGAACAGAAGCTGCTTGTTCCATGGACACCAATTCCAGATAATCTTTTAGCCAACTATCTATACTAAAATGATTTAATTTCCTCACCTTCCAATTGATGAGTATTGTTTGTTTAACTGAAAGAAAAGCTAAATCCAACAAATGTTGAATTGCTTTTGAAGTTACTTCATCTATATTTTTCCCAGTAGACCCACTGCTGGATATAATGGAAAATTAATTTTAAATAATTTACATAAATAATCTCTAACATTTAACCAAAATGCCTGTATCTCTGGGCAATGCCACAGCAAATGCATAAGAGTACCAGTCATCCCACACCCATGCCAACACTTATCTGAAACAAAATCTTCATTTGTATAATTTTATACCTTACACATTTAGAAAAATAATTTGAGCAACTCAGAATAGCTTCCCACTGGTCTGCTTTAAGATGTAAACCCAAATCTTTCTCCCATTGTGCTTTTATGGATACACTACCATTTTAGAAACAATACAACATAATAATCTAGAAATCTTGGAAACATTACTTCTGCCAAAGGCTACATCCTTCAACTTAATATCAATAGATTCAGTATCCACTAACGTAGTATTTTTAAATGCAAAACTATGCATGATGGACTTTATTTGCAAATACTGGAAGATATCCAAATTGTTCAAACCAAATTTCACCTTAAGTTCATGAAAATTTAACATTTCTCCATTACTTTTAAGAATATGACCCAACTCAGCAATATTTTTATCTAGCCATGCATCATTGTTAACCAGTTTCCCGCCAGCCATAAATAATGAGTTTGTTCCATATGGGACAGGAAGGCAAGGATAGACCATTAATTTTAAGTTGTTTATGTATTGCTTTAGCTATTTTACATAAAAATAAGATGATAGGGCTTTTTATATGCTTGTCAGATTTAGGCTGATACCAAAAAGAAGCTAGGGAGACTTTTTTTTTTTTTTTTTTTTTTTACAGTTTTCAGATACAATCTCCTGCTCCAGCTACCAACATCCGCTTGATCTTTCTTATATGCCCAGGATATCGCGTATACACCATTATATGCTAAATAATATGTGTACACATCTGGTATCCCTAATCCACCCTAGGGACAGACTTTTTTTTAAACTAATTCTAGGTTTTTTATCTTTTCATAGGAACAAAGAAAATAATTTATTAATCTCTTTAAACCATTTCTGAAGGATTTCTAAAGGAATAGCAGAAAAAAGAAAAGCTAATCTCAGGAGCACATTAATTTTGAGCATTTCTGATCTCCCCCTCAGTGATAATGGTAAGTTTGTCCATCTATTCAAATCGTCCTGCACTGTTTTTAAGTATTTGGAACTGAAAAACAATTTGGAAATGTGACGTTAACACCAAGATATTGCATACCTTCTGACTTCCACACAATAGGAGTAGAGCTAAATTGACCAGGGTGTGTGCCTTAAACCAGCTTTAAAATCATAACTAAACAGTGTAATACCCGTTATATTCAGATTTTTTCTAATAGCACAGGCAAGGGGCTCAAGTGCTAGTGTGAAGATAACTGGAGAGGCTGGGCAACCTTGTCTAGTTGATCTAAAAAGCTGAAAAGAGGGAGAAATTAATCCATTGGTTTTGACACATGCAACCGGGTTATGATAGAGGGCCTTAATCCATTGTGTGCATATTGGTCCGAAACCGAACTTAGACAACATGTGAAACAAATAAGATCACTCTATCCGGACAAATACTTTTTCAGCATCAAGAAAGATTGAAACCGTGGGATGTTGAAGAGATACAGCCTCTGACATTGCATGAAAAAGTCTTTGCATATTATGAGTAGTGCTGTCAAGAGATTAAAAAAATGGAGAGATTAATTAATTATGATCTGTGTGACAACCCCAAGTGGGGTGGTGTTGTTTGGATCTGTTGGTGTGCGTATGTGGTGTTTTGCTTGTCCTCTCTCCTTTCTGTTTCAGAGTGTGATTGATCATGGGCCTCCGGTGTGTGCCTTAGTGGGCGGGGCTGCGACTATGAATACCTGCGGAATCCACCCGGTCTCTCTCTTGGTTTTCCCATTCCCAGCTTGACCCTGCAGCTCACCTGTTGTCCCTTTTCATTTTAGTTTGTGGATCCGGCTCCAGGCACTCTCTCCTTTGGGATTGTGTCGGTTTGTTTTTTTCGTAGTGCTGTGGGGAGCGGTTAGTGTTGGCTGCGCAAGCAGCCTTCTCGGGGGCACTCCGTGGGCTCGCCTGTGGTGATCCCGCTGGTTTTGTGCTTAATTGACCCGCTGCAGAACCGCATGAAGACCAGGGTTGAGGTTAGCCAGATCCTGGGTTAGGCAGTTAGGGGAACGCTCTGGGGGGCACTGTTTGCTCGTTGCGCACCTAGTAGTGTGGATCCGGCTCCAGGTGAATATGGATTTGTCAGCTTTTTATGAAGCGCCTTGTGCGGTGTTTTTGGACTCATGTAAGAAGGATCAGTTGGTCGAAATTGCTGAGCACTATGGCATTGTGTTGCAAGAGGGAATGTTGAAGGATGAATTAAAAATGTTTGTGTTGTTGACGTTGTTTGAGAAGGGTGTGTTACAAAAAGAGCCTGTGGCTGAGCCGGCGGCCGCAGCTGCGGTGAGGTCAGCCTCGGTGTCTGTGGGGCAGGCTGGGGTGCTCTCGTTTGAGCAACAGAGAGAGTTGTTGCAGCTGCAATTGGAGCTGGAGCGGACAAAACTGAGGGTTTTGGACCGCGATAGTAGGCTGTCTGGCGCGTCATATGAGTTGGGGTCTGTGGCTGGGCGTGAGGGCAGAGACCTGCCTGCGAGTCTGCGCCTTGTGCCTAAGTTTAACGAGCGAGATCCCGACACTTTTTTCACGTTGTTTGAGCGCGTGTCAGAGACCAGGCAGTGGCCAGATGGAGATAGGGTCCTCCTGTTGCAGTGCGTCCTCACTGGCAAGACACAGGAGGCGTATTCGGCTGTGTGCGCACAGGAGGGTCTGACTTACGAGATGGTGAAGTCGGCTGTCCTCAAGGCATATGAGCTCGTTCCGGAGGCATATCGCGAGAGGTTTAGACATTGGGTGAATCCGATAAACAGACGTATGTAGAATTTGTGCGCGATTTGACCACTCATTTTCACCGCTGGTGCGCAGCGGAAAAAGTAGATACATTTGACGGGCTGTGCCAATTAATCATCATGGAGCAGTTTAAAAACGTTGCTCCTCAGCGCGTGGCCGCCTACTTGAATGAAAGAGGGCCAGCTACTGCGCTTAGAGCGGCCGAGTTGGCGGATGATTTCTTGTTGACGCACAGGTCTGGTTCTGCTGAGGTGCGTGAGCGAGCGGGTGATGATAGCAGTTTTACGCGCGGCCGTTTTTCTAAACCAGGTCTGGCCCGGAGCGCATCAGCCTCGGTGCGCCCAGGGCGTTCAAACCTGTGCAATTTCTGCCGTGGGGAGGGTCACTGGAAGGACCAATGTCCACTGTTAAGGCGTAAGAACGTCACGCCTTCCCCAGCTCCGGCCATGTTGTGCGCAAGTGCACGGGAGGAAAAGGTGGTGGAGGTTGGTGCCAGTGACAGGTCTGGGTTTGAGCCTTTCATCATAGACGCGCAAGTGTCCTTGGTGGGCAGTGCTGAACGTGTTAATATTAGAGTGTTGCGCGACAGGGGGGCCCGACATTCTTTTATTGTGCAGTCGGCACTTCCTTTTTCTGCTGATACTCAGTCTGGAGAGTTTATTGTGATGAGGGGAATGGAGCTCGGCTTCGTGGTTGTGCCACGCCATGTTGTGATGTTGGATTGTGATTTGGCTAAAGGTGTGTTTTCTGTGGGTGTGCGGCCCGAGTTGCCTTTGCCAGGTGTGTCAATGATTTTGGGCAATGACATCTGTGGAGGTCGGGTTAGAAGTGGCATCTGACAGCTCGGCGCTGGACGTTTTTCCTGTTTGTGCCGTGACGCGAGCTCAGGCTAAAGGTGCGTCTGTGCCATTGGAGGCTGTGTCTTCAGTGGAACCGGTTCCGTTGCCTGACTTGCCTCCACTGGTGTCAAAAGATGAGTGGATTAAGACGCAAAAATCTGATGTTTCGTTGTCCTCGTTGTGGGATCAGGTTGTGCCGTGTCACCAGGTTGGCGATGTTGCACAGGGCTACTTTGTTCAGGAGGGGCTCTTGGTGCATAAATGGCTGCCTTGTGTTGAGGATGTTGTGGGGACGCCTGTGTTTCAGGTGGTGGTGCCTCGGGATTTTCGTTCCCAGGTTTTGAGAACTGCACATGATGAATGTGGTCACTTTGGAGAGCGTAAAACCTATCTGTATGTGCTCAAACACTTTTTCTGACCGCGGGCCAAGACGGATGTGGCTGCTTATATTAAAACATGTCATGTGTGCCAGCTGACGGGGAAACCCAACCAGCGCGTAAAGCCGGCGCCATTGCAGCCCATTCCTGTGGTGAGTGAGCCTTTTGAATATCTGATTATAGACTGTGTGGGGCCGTTGCCTAGCGCTAAGTCGGGTTGTAAGTATCTATTAACTGTAATGTGTCAATGTACTCGCTACCCGGCGGCTTATCCGCTTCGTTCTATCATGACTAGAGCTGTGGTTAAAGCACTTTCACAGTTTATTTCAGTGTTCGGGATACCCAAGGTCATACAGAGTGATCGGGGGTCTAATTTCTGCTCGCATATGTTTGCTCAAGTGTTGAAAATGCTGGGGGTGAACCACAACCAGTCCACTCCATATCATGCGCAAAGTCAGGGTGCGTTAGAGCGCTTCCATCAGACACTTAAGTCCTTGCTGCGCGCGTACTGTACAGAGCTGGACCGAGACTGGGAGGATGGTCTTCCTTGGTTGATGTTGGCGGCGCGAGAGGCCGTGCAGAAGAGCACGGGCTTCAGCCCGAACGAGTTGGTCTTTGGACACTCGGTGCGCGGGCCGTTGGCAGCGCTGAAAGGTGGGTTGGTTCCTACCGAGGCGCCCCGAAACCTGGTTGATTTTGTTAACGGCTTTCCGCACAGGTTGTTTCGGGCAGGTTTTTTGGCGCGAGAAAAGCTGGGGCAGGCTCAGATGAAAATGAAAGCCCAGTATGACCGTGGTACGGTGCGCCATGAGTTTAGTCCTGGGGACCAGGTCCTCGTGCTGACACTGCTGGTCACGTCGCCATTTCAGGCTAAGTTTACTGGTCCATACCCTGTGTCTGAAAAAGTCTCTGATGTAAACTATCGTGTTGCTACTCCAGGTCGAAGGAAGTCGTCTCAGCTGTACCATGTGAACCTGCTGAAACCATATTATCAGCACTCTGGGGATGGTGAGTGCGTAAAAGGGGACTGGGGTCCTGCGCTCGCAGTGGACACCTGCAGTGTGACGGCGTTCCTGAACCTGATGATAGTTTGTTGAGTGGTAGGTTGAAAAATTCTGAGTCGTTGTGTAATCTGGATTCCTTGTTGTCGCACCTTCCTGTTGAACAGCGGGTCGAGCTGGTGGAGCTGATCGGGGAGTTCCCGCAGCTTTTTGGTGACGTTCCATCTCGCACCACTTGGATTGAGCATGATATCGATGTGGGTGAGGCGCAGCCGATCAGACAGCGGTTTTACCACATGGGACCTGAAAAGCTTAGCCATTTGAACTCTGAGATTGATTATATGCTTAAGAATAACATTGTAGTTCCGTCTGCGTCCAGCTGGGCGTCGCCTTGTGTGTTGATGCCAAAATCGGATAACACTCCGCGGTTTTGCACAGACATGAGGAAGGTTAATTCTGTCACCAAGTCCGATTCATTTCCCTTGCCACGCATGGATGACTGTGTAGATAGAGTGGGTTCTGCTAAATTTGTGTCTAAGTTCGACCTTTTGAAGGGCTATTGGCAGGTGCCCTTGTCAGAGCGAGCAAGAGAAATTGCTACTTTTGTGACCCTTTCAGGCCTCTACTCCTACACTGTTATGCCCTTTGGCTTAAAGAACGCCCCGGCCACTTTTCAGCGGCTTATGAACTGGGTTGTGCATGGGTTAGAGGGCTGTTCAGTGTATTTAGATGACTTAGTAGTATACAGTGACACATGACATTCGCATTTGCAGAGAATAAGAGCATTGTTTGTGAGGTTGGCTGAGGCACAGTTGACAGTTAATCTGGCCAAATGTGCTTTTGCTAGGGCAACTGTTACTTACTTGGGCCGTGTGGTGGGTCAGGGTAAGGTTTCTCCTGTGCAGGCCAAGGTGCGAGCAGTGTCTGAGTTTCCACAGCCGACTACAACGAAAGAACTTCAGCGGTTTCTGGGTTTGATTGGCTTCTATAGAAGTTTCTGTCGAAATTTCTCTACTGTTGTCTTTCCTCTGACTGAATTGTTGAAGGCGGGAACTAAGTTTGCATGGTCTAGTGAGTGCCAACAGGCTTTTGAAAATGTGAAATCTTTGCTGTGTTCATGTCCTGTGTTGGCTGCCCCACGGTTTGACAGACAGTTTGTGTTGCAGGTGGATGCCAGCCAGGTCGGGGCCGGTGCCGTCCTGCTCCAGGGAGGGGATGAGGGGGTGTTAAGACCGGTCTGCTTCTTTTCTCGAAAGTTTAACCGTCATCAGGCCAACTATTCGGTGATAGAAAAAGAAGCATTGGCACTCATTTTGGCCTTACAGCACTTTGAGGTGTATTTGGGGGGGACGGCACCTCTTATTGTTTATACAGAGCACCACCCTTTGACGTTCCTGGGCACCCTGAAATCTCCAAACCAGAGGCTGGTCAGGTGGTCTCTTTGCAGGGCTATGATTTGGAAATACGTTATATTAAAGGGCAAGATAATGTCTTGGCAGATGCTTTGTCAAGGGCGCCTCTGCCATAGAGTATAGGTTGGGGTATTGGGTCAAGTGTCGTGTGTTGTCTATTGTATGTTCTGACATGTAATTTTATCCCTACCTCTACTCTCCTGCTCTTCCCCTGTCTTCCACTCTCTTAAATAGGCTTCCCCGATACCAGGTTGTGGAGTATTGGGGGCGAGGGGGTGAGTCATGGTTGGGTTTTGGGAGGGGAATTATTCATGTTATTTAACGTGAGTGTTATTGTTAGATGTTAGGTTGTAATTGGCCCAGCCGCTCCTAGGTTTTAGTTGCGGGTTTGGTGTGACGGTCCCCCTCTGGGGTCCCGTCTTAAAATAATTTATTAATCTCTTTGAACCATTTCTGAAGGATTTCTAAAGGAATAGCAGAAAAAAGAAAAGCTAATCTCAGGAGCACATTAATTTTGAGCACTTCTGATCTCCCCCTCAGTGATAATGGTAAGTTTGTCCATCTATTCAAATCGTCCTGCACTGTTTTTAAGTATTTGGAACTGAAAAACAATTTGGAAATGTGATGTTAACACCAAGATATTGCATACCTTCTGACTTCCACACAATAGGAGTAGAGCTAAATTGACCAGGGTGTGTGCCTTAAACCAGCTTTAAAATCATAACTAAACAGTGTAATACCCGTTATATTCAGATTTTTTCTAATAGCACAGGCAAGGGGCTCAAGTGCTAGTGTGAAGATAACTGGAGAGGCTGGGCAACCTTGTCTAGTTGATCTAAAAAGCTGAAAAGAGGGAGAAATTAATCCATTGGTTTTGACACATGCGACCGGGTTATGATAGAGGGCCTTAATCCATTGTGTGCATATTGGTCCGAAACCGAACTTAGACAACATGTGAAACAAATAAGATCACTCTATCCGGACAAATGCTTTTTCAGCATCAAGAGAGATTGAAACTGTGGGATGTTGAAGAGATACAGCCTCTGACATTGCATGAAAAAGTCTTTGCATATTATGAGTAGTGTTGTCAAGAGATTAAAAAAATGGAGAGATTAATTAATTATGATCTGTGTGACAACCCCAAGTGGGGTGGTGTTGTTTGGATCTGTTGGTGTGCGTATGTGGTGTTTTGCTTGCCCTCTCTCCTTTCTGTTTCAGAGTGTGATTGATCATGGGCCTCCGGTGTGTACCTTAGTGGGCAGGGCTGCGACTATGAATACCTGCGGAATCCACCCGGTCTCTCTCTTGGTTTTCCCATTCCCGGCTTGACCCTGCAGCTCACCTGTCGTCCCTTTTCATTTTAGTTTGCATCCAACACACACACACAGCCATGCACCCGCAATCACTGCTGACATTCCACATTACAGATATAGATTGTTGTATTTTGTTAGCCTTAGTTTCTGTTGACTACGTTTGTTAAATAAATATCATTTGCAGTTGCATTCCTTCTTGCATTTGGTTGTCAAAGAATTGAGCCAGCTCTGACATCTGTAATTAATTGATCTAATTAATCTCTTTTTTTAATCTCATCTCAAAATTGCTGAGAAAAGCCCTCAACTTGAGGTATTTTCATTTCATTTTCATTCATTACATTATTGTGGCAGATAATCAAAAGATTGATATATATTACAAAAAGTGATTTTATAAAGTCATATTTATTGTTTTCAACAATAACACACTTGAACACAGATGCAGTACACCTAGCCATTACATTCTATTGTTTTTGAGATCAGTCCCAATAAAGAGTGCTGCAACCTTCAGTCGCAACTACCAGGGGGGTGCTTGACTGTCATGACATTTCAGCTTCATTAAAAGCATAGCTGCAGATTAACGCAGCAATAGATGTAAAAACACACAGAAACAATACATCTGTGATCAGTTCCCTAATTTTATTTTAACAATTTTCTAAATTATTTTCCTCTTTTCCAATTTCTTGTTTTATTTCATGGAAGTGATGAATGTAAGTGCACTTGTCCTTTAAACTTAATAAAAAATAAAAGACATCTGGTACAGTCGTTACAGCTGTATCAGTTTATTGAACAGTTTTGAAGAGTTAGAACAAGAGGCTGCACTGCAATGTGCAAATCACTCCTTCTCGTGGCTGCCTGCGCTTTCGCTGTCCTTGCGGCTGCAACTTGCGCTGTCTTCTCTTCAAACTACAACACCCATAATTCATGTAGGAACTGCTGCAGCCAATGTGCAGTCGGTGGGAGCTGCATGACAACTGAAACCACTATGACCAGTTTTTAATGTTTTATCCAAGGCCCAACCTCCGGTAGACACGAGTGAGACCAATGCAGAAGTGCCAAAAACTGCAGTTCACCGACTGTCCACTTGAGGCTGGCTCCGGAAGTGAGCAAATCCCATAGACCCTCATGTTAAAATACCGAACTTTAGAGCAGAAATAAACAGCCTGGTACAAAAAAATGGTTTTGGTTTCTATAGTTAATTTCCCCTTTCATGACAACTCTGGGGGGGGGGGGAATTTTTTTCTAACTCCTCTGTTTAAATGTTATTAAGGTTTGAAATTGCGCATAATTAAGGGCATGGTCACTCTGAGTGACAGGTCGCACCATCACGGGTGGCTAACTAGCATGCTAACTAGCCGCTGGCTCAGCTGTGCGGAGCTGAGCTCAGAGTCGGCCATCTGCTCGGCATCATCTCATCCAGTTCATGCCCATGTTCAAGCCATTGAACCTGTCCTCTCAGCCGGGTCTGTGCCTTCTGGATATTTTTTCAGGCAAATATTGGAGTAATATGGCTTGCTGTTCGATTAATTATACCAACAGACCGTCCAAGAAGACCATGCTCCAGGTTTTTCGGTAAGTGAAATTCGGAAATTCTAGTATTATTTTAGTTATGTTTATATGTTAGCACTAATTAGCAGGTGTCGGTGTCTGCGGTCACTACGGTCACAACGTAGCTTGTCAGCAGCGTGTATCGGTGTTTGCGGTCACCACCTAGCTGTCAGCTTATTATTATTATATTATTAAGCCTTTTTAATACATGTAAAATAACGTTGATACCGGAGGTCTCATTTTCAAGTGCAACCTGTATCAAAGCAGCAACATCCACATCAAGTTATAGAGCCACAGACAATATGATACAACACAAGCTTAGCTCGTTAACTAACTAACCAGCCAGCTAACATTTAGCCTTCGAGCAAGACGCCAGTCCGGGGATGTATCTAAGTCAGAGCCTGACAGAGAAGTGTTAGGATTTAACGTTAGGCATTTAGGAGAGGATATTTTGAACAAAAGGCTGTGTGAGGTTTGAAAATAAAGGTCCAAGTTAACGTTGTCATATGAACAGTGTAATGGTAACGTAACATTAAGGCTATACTTGTGTATGTAAATTAAAAAGTGGCGAACTGTGTGAAATTACAATAAGGTGTGTAACGTAATTAAAAAAAGCTAATGTGACATTTGACTGTCACATAAAATATTAATAAGATCAGTGTATGATATAGGCCTGTAGCTACACAACAATAGATAATGCACAGACAGAATATGGGGACTGTGATGGTCACCACCTTTTTGTTTTGCTAAAATAAATTGATTATGATCTGTTGAACATTGCAGTAATTTAAATTGTATTGTTTGCATGTAAAAGTGTCTGCAAAGTAGGTAGCTAACACATATATTACTTTGAATACCTATTTGTCTGTGTAAAGTTTTCCTCTAGGTGACCCAGACAGACTGGACCAGTGGACACTCAACACCAGAAGACAGAACTGGACTCCAAACAAGACTTCCCGACTGTGCAGTGAACACTTTGAGTCATCACTTCAGCACTGACTCCAGGATAAAGACACCTTTTTCATACAGTACCTCACTAAACTTATTAGTTTGAAATGATGAATTATTGTCCATAATACAATTAAATGCATTACATATATTACTAATTGTCATACATTACTAAGTACTCGATTAGGGCACAGCTTGCTCCGTACTATTACTGATAAGGTGAAATGACACACTGACACACCAGTGCAGTTTAGTGTTCCCCTGATGCAGAAAGCCAAATGAAGATTTTATCAATCAAGGAACATGACATGTATTTACCAACTTTAACATTGTAGTGCTTTTTTATGGAAAAACCCTTTATCAAAGTGAGAATTACTACCTCTGTGAAGAACCAATGGAAAATATATTCTCATAATGAGACAGCTGAACATAGCATGATTCCACAGTGGCAGTGAGCTTTGAGAACAGTTCAGTTTCCTTTTGGCAGCAACAATTATATTAATGTGGATGAACTGCATACTGTACATTCATACTCCAGTTGTTTTGATAGTACAGTTAAATTTAAAATCAAATTCAAATATAAAGTTGAATAGCTACAGAATTTAAACGCAAAACTATTTTATGAATGACAGCCACTTACTCAGCAATAAGATCATTTTGGTGGTGAGTGGGCTTTTAACCAAGACAGGCTGTAGTCAATGTTTTCTACCTGTGTTTTTAACTTGTCATCTTTCTCTCTTGTAGGACACTTGAGGAAAGTTACAACACCTTGACCAATGTGATATTTACTCCACAGTAAAGAGGTTGTTTAACAAGAAATTAAGATTTTGCAAATTATGACACTCCTAATTCATATGTTTTATAATTACTGTTACAAATCTTTTCATTTATTTCATGTGTACTTTTTGTAACCTTCATAGTGATGATTTCATGAATGCAAGCTTTGACTTAATTTTGTTAAACTGTTTGTGTAATGGTTAGAATTTTTGTGATATAAAGTGGAGCAGACAAAAATTACTTTAGAGTAAAAGCAAATTTTTTTGAAAACTGTCATTCATCAGTTTCCTGTGATGATTGGAAATGTAGTGGTGATTTAAACCATTAACAAAATGTAATCATTATTAATGGCATCTTAATGTTTTTATTTATGTCTTAACATTTACCCAAGTTTGCATTTATCTTAGCAGAATGTAAAAAAGAAATGAAAAGCTGATGTTATGTGCTGGTTTTGTTTGAACATTTCTTTAAGACAAATGAAGAAAATTCACTGAATAACGATTCTCCTTTTGTGAAAAACACAGAAATATCTGCACACTGAATAATTTTAAGTCCCAAAGGAGGTATTATTTATTTGTGACATTGTGACATATGAGAAAGTTCTGTGGGTATTGCTTGGTATTGAGGCTTATATACACTGTAAAAAAAAAAAAAAAGTAAAAAAAAACGGTAAATGACTGGCAGCTACGGCTGCCAAACAAAAACCGTCAAATAAAAGTAAAATATTGTAATTCAAATAAAGTTCAAAAACATTAAATTTACAGAAATTGACATTAAAAATTCTGCAGAAAAATTCTGTTATTTTACAGATTTTTCCTCAATTATTACAATGAAACACCTTTAATAAAGTGATAATTCTGAAGTTTTTGCTGAAAAATACCATTATTTTACTGGTTTTTCTACAATTATTACAATGAAACACTTTCAATAGAGTGATAATTCTAAAATTTCTGCAGGAAAATACTGTTATTTTACAGAGTTTTACTACATTATTACAATCAAACACTTTTAATAAAGTGATGATCCTAAATTTTCTGCAGAAAAATACTGTTATTTTACAGATTTTTACAAAATTATTACAATCAAACACTTTTAATAAAGTGACGATTCTAAAGTTTCTGCAGAAAAATACCATTATTTTACTGGTTTTTCTACAATTATTACAATGAAACACTTTCAATAGAGTGATAATTCTAAAATTTCTGCAGGAAAATACTGTTATTTTACAGAGTTTTTCAAAATTATTACAATCAAACAGCTTCAATAAACTAATTCTAAAGTTTTTTGCAGAAATACTGTTATTTTACAGATTTTTACAAAATTATTACAATCAAACACTTTTAATAAAGTGATGATTCTGAAATTTCTGCAGAAAAATACTGTAATTTTACAGATTTTTACTAAATTATTATAATCAAACACCTTCAATAAACCCCCCAAACACCTTTAAAATACAGTCAAATGACTGGCAGCAACGGCTGCCAAACAAAAACTGTAAAATAAAAGTAAAATATCCTAAAAAAAAACAAAAAAACAAAAACAAAAAAACCCCCTTACATTTACAGACATTTTCATTAAAGGTTCTGCAGAAAATTCCATAATTTGACAGATTTTTCCTAAATTATTACAATCAAACACCACCTTCAATAGTGTCAACACATGCTCAAGATTGTGAAATAACAAAGTAAGAAGTCTGAATACACTGTGTAAAACAGATTAAAATCATCTGTAACTTGCAGTGTTTGTTTAGATGTAAAATAATGTTAAAAAAAAGTACAAACTCCAATATTTAATGATTCAGTTTTTTGTAGAATTACAGTTTTAAAGTAATATATTTAATATTTTAACTGCTGTACTGATTATTGTGAAATATCCTCAACTGAAAATATACGAAATACAAAGTAGATACATCTAAAGATTTTCAGTTTCAATCAAAGTGGGGAGGGGAAACATAATTACAAATAAAGTACAAACCACAACTGATTCTAAAACCGTTTATTTAAAGTATTCAGATGTAAATTTACAATATCAACCAATTATTCACAAACAGTTCTTCAGAGCCCCCCAGGAGGTACTGAAAAACTAAAAATTATATTTCTCCATGTCTCCATTTCGTCTGTTAGCATTAGTATCATGATAAGTTCATAATTTCACCTTTGAAACAGGTGGAGAGTCATTGACAGGGTGGTGTTCTGCTGTTTTTAGCTTATTTTTTCTAGTTCAATTTTCTATTATTTTCTACAATATCCTCCTGACCCCTGGGGGTTCTGTAAACTGTAGTTCTGGTAATATTTGTGGATAAGCATCTTTTAATTTAGAATCCTACCTATGCATTACGTAAAAACAACACATACCACAAAAGGTCAATGAATCTGTACCAGAAGTGACAGTGCAACATGGCAGATAACGAAGAATCCTCCTCCAAATTGGCAGCAATCAGTTGGATCTTTTGTGCATCTGCGAGGAAAAAGGGGGAAAAAAAGGACACAATAAGATTCGCTGAGAAGTCCTTCCTGTAAAAAGTAGGATTTCATTTTTTACCATTTCTTTTAACATGCTTAAATAAATATTTCACTTTACATGAAAATACAGTCAGTATCTACTCACTTTCACGCTCTTTCACGTTGTTGAAAGGTTCTACTCCAAAAAACACTCCTGGAGTTTCACAGTTGTAGCATTTTCCCAAACAATTGCATTAAACAGTGACTACATTTCAAACGTGAAAAACATTTTTAAAATGCCTCCAGGTCTGGTCTGGTGTAATCCAAATCTCCCAAAGCCCCAACATGCAGAGTTGACTTATTTACACCATGTTTTCAGGCCGGAATTCTCAGGTTCTTAGCGCCGAGTCATTCAAGCACTACGGTTCACACCCACAGGTCAGACATGTGAACATAGCTCCCATCTAAGGATTTCAACTAAAAATATGATGTAAATTATGACTTTTCAAGTCAACTTTGGGGCTTTGGGAGACTTGGGTTACACCAGATGAGCAGTATGGAGGCATTTTACGTGTTTTTTAGTTGTTGTGTAATGTTTGCAACAAAGACGCTGTTGATGTCAGTTGTTAGGGAGGAGACTGCAGGCTGTTTTTATGTGAAACTCCAGGAGTGTTTTTGAATTGAAAAAATTCACTCGTCCTTGTATTGGCATGAGGGTGAGTAGATAATGACTAAATTATCATTCAAAGTGAACTATTCTTTTTTTTAAAAATCATTTACATTTTCTATGAGACATTCTGGCAATGTAAACAGAGTACTATCTGCTTTTAGATTACCAATTTAAACATGCAATTTAGAGGCATTCAGATGGTAGTAGGCACTACAGGAAAAACACAGATAATCCACTGCAGACTACATGAGGTGCTGAAAAAACTAGCAGCGGCCCACAGTGAAAAAGTTGATCCAGAGTCAACTTTTGCCAGAGCGCAGCCTGACGCTGCAGTAAGGTGACGCAGTGCCTGCTACCATCTGAATTCGCCCTTATTCATGCCTGTCTTATAGCGCTTCCATCAGAAAAATGTGAAACAACAAAATGAGGAAGATGTGGATTCACAACACATTTCACAGGTGTATCATAATAAGGTAAAAACAGATATACCTAAAAACAAAAGATCCCAATTGTTACACCAAAATAAATTATAAATAAATAAAAATAAATAAAATAAATAATTTTCTTTCCCTCAATGTTCCCTGAGAATTGAATAAAGGACTGATGATGATGATGATGACGACTACATGTCTTTGAAAATGGTCTATTCCCCTGTCAGTGTGCCAACTTTGAGGAAGGAAGACAAAAATAAAGTTAGTTCTTCTTTCGCTATTGGAGGAAATGTCTTGCAAATGTACTTTTATGAGATCATCAACCCCCTAAACCACTTCTTTTCAGGTGAAACTGAAATCTGGGTATTTAGCAATGTTTCCAAATTACCCAGAGGTAAGCTATGAGAGGCCCTTTGAGACATAATTCATACTTGGTTTCACATGTAACATCATACTCTCATACATACACCACTACACTCTTACACAAACACTACTATACCCTCTTATATGCACAATCATACTCTCATACATACACACAATACTCTCATACAAACACTACTATACTCTCTTACATACACAATCATACTCTTATACATACACCACTACTCACACAAACACTACTATACCCTCTTACATGCACAATCATACTCTCATACATACACCACTATACTCTCACACAAACACTACTATACCCTCTTACATGCACAATCATACTCTTATACATACACCACTATACTCTTGTACAAACACTACTATACTCTCTTATATCTATCATCATGTTTTCTTTTATTTACTGTCATACTCTTAGTGTAACCAAGGATAATATTATATGTATGTAAGTATGATAGCATGTACATGAAAGTAACAGTATATGTAAAACAAAGTTCTGATATATGTATGAGAGAATAACATTATATTTGAAACAGAATAGGCCAAATAAACTGGTGAAATCGAGATGTGTCTACCTATTCTGAAGATCTGTGTGTGCTACCTGCTTACCTCTGGGTAATTTGGATGCAACTGTAGTTTTGGTTTAGCGCCACACACCAATAGTGAGAGAGCACATCTTAACAAAGACCTATTACTATTTAGCAATGTTGTTGATTGATTCAGGTCTAAATCTTGACATTTTAATGCAAATAGTTTAAAATCTATATGTGGAGTGCCCTCTACAGGTTAAACCCAGCTATTACATTTGAATTTTATCTGGAGGCAGATGACGTATTTGGAGGCACCTCACAGTGCACCCCACCCTCAATAAAAATCATAATTATTAATAGCATGTAATCACAATTTAAGCTTTGGAATAGTGGTCATATCTTACATGCTGCAGTTGATACTTACCAATGATGGACTAGGGTGCCTGTTTTCCCCCGTAAACCCTGCTCCAATGCTTGTCCTAAAAAATATAAGCAAGTTTCTCATCATTAGCCGTCATCAGTGTTGGAGGTGAGAATGTAAAATGTATTCATACTGAACCAGGCAGTTGCACATACATAACAAGGCTGTGTCAAATACTGTATTACATCTTTGTAACTTTCTCCAAGACAAGCACAAGCAGTATCATATAGAGCTGCAACAATATGAGTCAACACAGAGCTGGAGAGTTCAGCGCACAGGCTGCACGGAGGAATACATGATGTGAGTTGGTTAGTTCTAGATAAACTTTTTTCAGACCAATTAATGCACTGGAAAAAATAGTATTTATGGTGTACACTTAAACTGGTATTATTTTGAGATGGGAGTTCTTGTAGGCAGTGAAAATACGCTGTTTGCTTGGCTGCACTCTGAGCTGCTGTGGGTAACTGATGGATAGCAGAGAGCAATCTACTACATCTAATATACTTAGAGGCTATTTGTACATCATACAACCCCACTTTAAAAAACTGAACTATCACTTTAAGCCCAGGAAAACGATATTATGATCTACAAAATCTGACAATATAACAATATCTAGTCTCATATCACAATAAGATCTAATATCGGTACATCGTCCAGCCCTATTGGAACAGAACTTAAATGAAGAAAATGTATGATTGAAAAAAATATTTTCGCTTATTTTAAAGGCTTAAAGGGATGCATAACAATGCCATTTTCACTGTATTTCCATTTCTTATGAAACTGTATGGTAAGTGTTGTTAGTGTGGTAACACCTTATAGTTTATAATCATTAATAATAATAATGAGCAAATAAAAAATGTGAGTGACATCCCTCAAGGCAGTTTTGCCGGTATTATTGGAGGTATTAAGAAGTAATAAAAGAGCTGATACCACAATACATTTTTTCATTTCATCAATGTATATTGTCACATTCTGATATCATGATGTATTGTATTACAATGCATTGTTACACCCCTCAGTGAAAATATTCTGTATATAGCCTACACTTCAACTGATATTGATTTTTTCAAAGTGACTAAAATAAATTTGTTGCTGACCCCATCCACAGCAGTACATGGCTTAGCTTCTGTGGTATTCCTGCCCATTTTTGCAAATTGGGAGCATCCTAACCCAAATCTACTGCAGAAAAGGGAACTGTCCCTTTAAACTCAAGAACAGTAGATGAGTAAAATATTGCCAAATATTGGAGCCAGACTGGTACCTTGGTGTGGATTATGCATATTCTGCTTGCCTCTGTGTTCAGGTTTCATCTCACAAAAAGATAATTGTCAATTCTTGGGAAAACAATTAAAAATTAAACATGTGCTGACAAACTGGCAGTAATATGGCCACTAGTGTGCACAATATCCATTCACTGTCTTTATGTCAGGATAACATGAATACTCACTGGCTCTGAAGATCTTGTGGCAGGAGCTTTTTCATTCCAAAATTTCTGGACCATGAGGGAAAAACACACACAGATACACAAACATTATCAACCATTGGCTTATTGTTGGAGACATGGGCATGCAAAGTACTACAGCTTCACAGAAAACATTCTCATTGTGACTGATCTGAACTTGCTTTCATGAAACAAATCCAATACTGTATATCTTGCCTCTGTTTGTCCATCTGTCCCTGGGTTTAATTATGCACCCCACCATCCAGTGATATCTTGTCACGCCTGGTTCTTAAGCCTTCTCGTGATCTCACAGGTGATGCACTGCAAGGGGTCCTTTACTGTGTGAAATACAGTTGGACACAGTGAAGAATATGGTAAATGGACTGTACTTATATAACACCTTTCTAGTCTTATCAGCCACTCAAAGTGCTCTAAATTCATCATTTACCCATTCATACACTCATAGCAGGTGCTAGTGGTGCCTGGTGATCTGTCTCTATCTGTCACTTATGTCTCTCTCTGTATACTGTACATGTACATACATAGACACATACATATATATTGTGTGTATATATATATTATGTATATACAGTACATATATGTATTTTCTCTCTCTCTCTCTCTCTCTCTCTCTCTCTCTCACACACACACACACACACACACACACACACACACACACACACACAGAGAGCTCCAAAAGGCAATTTTATGAAAAAGGGGCATGTTTTGGTGAAATTCTTAAGTTGTGTCTATATCAACCCCCTAACGTTTCCAAGACCATTGCGGTTTGCGTTATACAGTAACGTTACTTTAAGCTTACATCTCAAATTCGTTCACCAACAGTGCTGGACGTTACGTTATAGCTGAGTCCTAACGCTGAATTCGGTTAAATCAGCAACAACCAACTGTAACGTAACGTAATGTTAATGTCATTACAAAGAATTGCTGCCCTACAAACAGAACAAGCAAAGCCTCCCGACTTCTCTCCATTCAATATTAACGTTATGTTTTGCTGGCATTAATCACGCCAACAAGCTAACGTTCTAACGTTAGCTAACTTCAGTGTTAAGTTACCTGTAACATTAGCTAGTATCCTGACGGTTACAGACAGTAATTGACATGAAACTATAAACCATAACGTTACGTTAGGTTATCAACTTACAGAAAATGTAACAGGGAATGGTTTCTTACCTGATGTCGCCAGAATAATAGTAATAAGGTGAAGTTCATGTAGTTAACGTGACGAAACAGATCCCGCCGGACCGTTCCGTTTGTCTCCATTCCAGTTTTTTTGTTCTCCGTTAACAATGACAAGCCACGACTCTCTAAATAAGCAAGCAAGTGTAAAATAAGCCAGTTATTAATCTAGGTAACGTTAACGTTATTCGATGGGCAGTCAGTTGCGCTGATGTCCCGCAGCAGTCATTCAAACTGACGTATTTTCAAATTAAGGCGCGCAGAGTTGTCATTGGACAGTCCTTCTTCTTCTTCTTTGTCTTCTTCTTCTTTGGTGTTTAAGGGCGGTTGGCATCTAAGTTTTTGCATAAGGGTTTATATCAGCCTTGGTGAAACTGTAAAATAATAAACACGGAGGCTCTCTTATTACAAACCCCCCCCATAAATAAATAAATTAAATAACGTCCCTCATTGCATACGCTGTTATATTTGATTGATTGTCCAAATGTTTTTTCATTGCAGTGTATGAATACAATTTTTTTATTAGTTCTGTCCAGTGATCTAAGACAGATTAAAATATACTATTACAAATATAAAACTAAGATTTACTGTTAATTTACAGAGAAAAACATTAGATTGTTACTATGAAAATAAACCTTGATATAACGCACTACATGTTTAATTACAGAGATTGAATGTAAAAGTACATACAAATATAAAACTAAGATTTACTGTTAATTTACAGAGAAAAACATTAGATTGTTAGTATGAAAATAAACCTTGATATAACGCACTACATGTTTAATTACAGATATTGAATGTAAAAGTACATATAAATGTAAAACTAACAAGATTTACTGTTAAATTACAGAGAAAAGCATTAGATTGTTAGTATAGAAAAAAAACCTTAATATAACAAGCTACATGTTTAATTACAGAGTGAATGTAAAAGTACATATAATTATAAAAATTTTTAGATTTACCGTTAATTTACAGAGAAAAACTTTAGATTGTTTGTATGAAAAAAAAACTTAATATAATGTACTACACGTTTAATTACAGACAATTATTGTAATTTTACATACATTTGACTGTAATTTAAGAAAGCAGAAAGATGGTGTATAATTAATACAGTCATTTTTCTGTAAAAAAATGAGAAATAAACATAGTTTGTCATTACTAACATAATACTTTTTAAAAACAGGAGGGTTGTTAATTTACAGATAATGTCTGCAATTCTACAGTTTTGTATCCTATTTTAAAAAAACAGAAAACTACTGTAAAAATTTAAAGTTATTACTGTAAAATTAGGATTTTTTTTTTTACAGTGTAGTGAAGCTAAAAAAACAACAACACATAATTGGCTGATTATCTTTCTGTTTGCCTCACTATAAAAACGTCACAATACCTTTGCCTGAGGGAGACCCTCTCAGAGTTGGTAACATGGCGAACAAGTGACATGTCCTTGGGGGCTTCAAAACTATTGTGTCCAGCTAATCTTTTGTTTTTCATTTTGAGCCCTTTTATCCAGTCAAGTACAGGGTTAAAATAATCAGGCCCACACAGCAATGGACTGCCTAATTTTTTGTCAGTGACAGTGTTAATCATTAATGCTTTATGTTTTATCTGTAGTGTATGATTTGTTTGCCCTTTCAATTGACAGTCAGATTTGATTGTGAAATACAACATTCAGTCAGTAACAAAGACAAAAGGAGTGCAAATATAAACAGAATTTATTGAAATTTTAAAGAAGTTATAGATGAATGTAAAAACTCAACATTGGCCATGACAGCCTGGGCTCTGTTCAGGCCTAACAAAATGTGTCCTAAAGGCCAAATTAAAAAGTAGTGACACTGCCAACTGTAAGCAGTTCACTGCATTTGGAAGTGGTTTTTCTCTGTCTCTTTCATCTGTGAGATGAATGTGTCTGATGTGAGGGTGCTCAATTATGGCACCATTTAAACTATGAACACTTTTAGCCATAACACTGTAAACACATTTCCTGGCCTTATCAATCTTTGCTGGATTGCCACCAGCCTCCCACCTGCACCTTTGGGCCAATGAAGAAAATATTATCTTAATGCCAGGATGCTGGAGGTGAAGCTGGTGCAGGTCCTCCTTCATCATGCTGACCAGCTTGACACTGCTGACCTTCCCCATGTAATTGCCGCCACAGTGGATGATGAGGACATCTGGTGCTGCTCTTCCTCGCAGGGATTGGAAAAAGAAGGAGAGAAGGCTTCTCTGCAGTCCACCCCAGCCAAACCAGCAGACATAGACACCCGGCATGCTGAGGGTGCTTCCCTCTTTACCTCTCTGGGCACCATGCCGGGCATAGCTGTCACCAGTGCTCCACACTGCATATGAAAGTAAAATAAGTGCAATAAATAATAAGCATTATATATTTTTTTAAAAAGTTGAAGCGTTTTTTTTTTAAGATAACAGCTGAATCATTGATTCAAGGTTTGTTGTATAACGTTAGTTTAAGCTAAACTCAACTTACCTCATGTTTCGTGAAGGAGCTGCCACAGCGCTAGCCAAAGTAGCGTAGCTTCTTAGCCTCGTAGCTTGTAAGCCTAGCTTGTTAGCCTTAGCTAACTTAGCAGCGCCGAGCGAGGTGAGCGTGTTTAAGCAACCAGGCTTCCTTCGGCCCGCCTCTTTGCCCATTTTTGATTGTCTGGGAGTTGGGCGGAGTCAGGCACTGGCAAGATGGCAACGTCCAGAGCAGAGTATTTTGAGCTTCAAATCCACTCTTCAGAAACGGACGTGTGATGTCACGGTGACTACGTCCATTATTTTATACAGTCTATGGTTTTATCGGGCAATAACTACTCCCGACTCTGCTCTAGTGTCATTTTCGGGACAATCAGGACAGGATTCAGGACAACTGCTTGGATTTTGGGACTGTCCCGAATTTTTCTGCAAACAAGGCACGGAGGTTGCCGGGGAGGTTATATACTTGCTTGCTAGGGCAGACAGCTTTTCATAGGCTCCTGAATGAGCAGACCACCATTGCAGGGGACCATCATCAACGCTGATGCTGGGCTCTGCTCTGTAGCGCTGTAGCTCTCCCACGACTGAAGCGCAAAGAAGCCCAAGACGGATTTTATAAAAGGCAACTCTGTGGCATACAGAAACAGTAAAGTTAGAGATTAAAAATAAGATTAACGCGATCAAAAATCATAGCGCGTTAAATATGGCTGTAATTAATCATTTGCAGTTAACGCGATAATTTGACACCCCTAATTGTGAGCAGAAAGACGCCCAGCAATAAAACCTACTTGGTCTAAATGAATTAATGAGGAGATGACTTTCTCAAGACGCATTGCGAGAATTTTAGCAAAGATTTTACAATCATTATTTAACAGACTGAGGGAATGGAAATTGCCCATTTTTAAATGGTCTTTTCCCGGCTTTGGCAACTGACCTGGTGCTTTACTAGCAGTGAGAGCTTTAATAGCTGCCTTAACCTCAAATTCCTGGACATCTGTCTCCAAATATGCCTTATCATCTTCTTTGAGCTGAGGGAGAGGTGCAGTTTTGAGAAAGTCATCAATCATATTTGGATTGTAGCTACATACTGATTCATACACCTTTGAGTTATATTTTTGAAATACCAGATTTCTTTCTTTCTGCTCACATACTAAAGATCCACTGTGATAATATATGGCAGTTATGGATGAGTTGCTCTCAATTGACCCTTCCCTAAATCCCATCCCCAGGCGCAGACTGGCCAATCATAACGTAGCCTTGGGCCAGCTCAGATCAGGGTCCAACAGCAACACAGCTCTGTTCCATTGACTCTAATGCAGTTGTTTCAGATTTCCTTCATTTTCAGGCTGGTTTTGTGGATTTGGAGCTAAATGTGCCTGAGGCACGTTGTGCATAAATGATACTTGTTACCTGGAGAGGTTGGAAAAAAATAAACATTTCTTCCCTGTCCCAAAACTAAAATCAAACCCTGAAAAGTGTAGGGCTAGCTAGCTAACTACTGAAGACATAGCCTACTGAATGTATACATGTGCTTTTTTTGCTTTTTAATGATTATAACAGTGAAAAAAAGGCCGACCCTGCTGTACAGCAACCAGTAAAGGGAAGCAGGGAAACTTTGCTGATGTTCAATCAGCTGTTTGTCAAGGCATTGTGCGCAGATGAACATTGTTTGACTTCTTCCGTAGCCCCCCGACAGTCCAGCTGCCAGTCTGGGTGGTGGGAGCGGCACGGGGGTGAAGCTAAACACTGTTCATCTGCTCACACTGTGATGCCACACAGCTGGTTCAATATCAGCAAAGTTTCCCTTTTATATCCATTGTCTTCTGTGGCGATCAGCATTGATGTGATGGTTCACTTTTACTATGCGATCTGTAGGCTTTAGCTTCAATCTTTATTTTGTTATCTTGATTTTGTTGCTGTGTCAGTCTGACATCCTGAATATATCCCTCAAATGCATATTGTAGGCCCTTCTGTTTGCTTATGTCTGAAATCACTTTTTTGTTTTTCCAAAAATTTGAGAGTATTTCTCCATGGAGTACATTTGGCGACAAGAGGAGCGCCATGCCAGTCTAGCTCCAAAACCGAAAGTTTGTCGGACTTAGCAACAGTAACTAAGGGAGGTGGGCCTTAGCCAAGAGTGAATTTGATTTAATCAAAGTGCAAGCATTTTGCCAGCTATATCGCCGGGTTCAAAATAGTTTTTCCTTAGTCTACATAATGCAGTAGACATTTCTTCTAATTGATTGCAACTCTGTTCTAGTCAGTAACACCATAGTTTTTAATTTCTGATCACTGGGATCTTCATATGCTGCATTTCCAAGTTCTTCAGTTTTAGCACGAGTTTATTTTTTCTTTGACTTCTTTCTCTCTGTTTCACTGTGCCATAACACCAACACCAACCTCTGCACGTGGCTTTAAAAGTGTCCCAGGCTGTCTGTATTGATACAACAGAGTTCATATTTATCTCAAAAAAGTCAGAGATTCTTTAATTAATCATAGCAACAAATTTCTTATCCCACAGAAGAATGTTATTGAACTTCCACTGTTTTGTTTTATGTAAATTAAAGCAAGGAGAGAATGTGACAGAAATGGGAGCATGATCTGAAATTAAGATGGATGGATAGATGGATCTACGAATTTATCACATTTTTCATTAATGAATTTGACAAAAGCAGGTAATCTATCCTGGAATAGGAGTTATGTACTTTAGTATTAAAGTGTATTCAATAGAGAGTGGATTTACACATCGCCAAACATCAGTTAGCATGTTAACATTTGCTAATTAGTGCTAAATATTAGCTGCAGCTGAGGCCATACTGTAAACTAGTGATGTACACCGATTGGCCAAAACATTACAACCACTGGCTGGTTAAGTGATCATGTTGTTACAATGCAATGTTTTCACTTTATCTGTCAGTAGTTTTAATGTTTGGGCTGATCTGTGTATTAGTATGCAGTCATAAACCTTTTGGACAGATTGAAATTGTGACCACATAATGGTGCATGATGAATAGTTCTATCTATGTGTTGTTTGTCATGGTCAGGGCTGGAGACCTGCACAGAGAAAGTTTTTAAGTGCCAGTACCTGCCAGTACTGTGCTATCTCCAGTAACACTATCTTCAGTATCACTATCTTGTTGATAAAACAACCACTTCCATATCTTTCCTGCAGGAGGCTGCCAGGTCCTTTTTTCTTTTGTTAAGGTCTGCGTATTGCGCACTGCCAGCGCATTGTTTTTTTTGTTGGGGTATGCTCCCTTAGTTTTTGTTTCACCAGACAGCATGGGGCAGTGGGGTTATTTACACATTGCTGGGCCAGTGGATGACAGGAGCCTGGGCATGTCCACACAGTGATGGGCCTGAACGCCATGTCTCTGAGGCCCACTGTTGCTCAGAGATGCCCTGTAGTTTGGCCTGGGACCGCAAGATACAAAGTTTCTGTGTGTGGCCATGAGGAGGCACTGCAGGAGTCTTGGTGGAGGCTCTGTGCTGGCAGGAGGAGACTTACACACTCAGCTTTTCTTTTCACTCTCTATTAGGAAGCCTAGCCAGCGGCAATAGCTATAAGCAAAGAATAGCAAGCAGAGAGCACAAATATGTCATGCAGCATGCACTAATTACCAGCACCACTACAGTATTGCACAAGACGCTTCACACACATCTTGTGCATCAGCACACACACACGCCACTGTACAACCCCACGTCAGAAACAATGAACTATCCCTTTAACATTTGGTGTTAGCAGCCAGTAGATCTATCAGCTCACACAGGTTGTATTAAGTTACAATATGATGCATTCAAGCTCTATTCACGAAAAATAAGTATTGACAAAGTTAAATTGTAACATTCTTATGATGTGCTGGACATAATCTTGTAAATGTGGTTTTTGGCATTTGGAAAAATTGTATGCCATTACCAATGTTTAAAATGTCAATTTGGCCAATACAGATGATTTTATGCCTCTGCGCTAGAGGGTTGTCCAGCTGTCCATACATACATGTACGTACCATCCATACATCACATCCTTGCGAATGTGATAGCTTCACATTTGACAGAAATATCCACTTGGACTCAGCAATGAAATCATTAGTTTGTGGTGGTCATAGGTCAAAGGTCAAGGTCACTGTGACCTTGTCTGTCTCATTTTCAGGAACACGATATCTCAAGAATGCCATGAGGGATTTCCTTCAAATGTGGCAGAAATGTTGACTTGGATTCGAGGATGAACTACCTAGCTTTTGGTAGTCAAAGGTCAAAGGTCAAGGTAGCTGTTACCTTACATCCATCTTATTCTTCTCAACAATGAATTGATTAGATTTTGAATGTTATAGGTCAAAGGTCAAGGTCACTGTGACCTCGTCCATCTCATTCTTATGAATGTGATATCTTAAGAATACCTAAGGTCATTTCTTCAAATTTGGCACTAACTTGGACTCCATGATGAACTGATAAGGTTTTGGTGGTCAAAGGTCAAGGTCAATGTGACATTCATCTCTCATCCTTGTGAATATATTATCTCAAAAACACCTTAGAGGAATTTCTTTAAATTTGACACACTGTCTACTTGGACTGAAGAATAAACTGATTAAAATTTTGTGGTTGAAGGTCAAAGGTCAAGGTCAGTGTGACCTCACAAAACATATTTTTGGATATAACTCAAGCGTTCATATGTTAATTAGGGCTGGGCAATATGACCAAAACCTCATGCCCTGTAGTTTGGCCTGGGACCGCAAGATACAAAGTTTCTGTGTGTGGCCTCCTGCAGTGTGAGGCACTGCAGGAGTCTTGGTGGAGGCTCTGTGCTGGCAGAAGGAGACTTACACACTCAGCTTTTCTTTTCACTCTCTATTAGGAAGCCTAGCCAGCGGCAATAGCTATAAGCAAAGAGTAGCATGTGTGTGTATATATATATATATATATATATATATAATATATATATATATATATGATATGTATGTCTGTCCGTTGGTGTGAATGTGAGCGTGAATGGTTGTCTGTTACTGTCCTGTCCCTGTGGTTAGAAGATGGATGGATGGATGGATGTTTTGCATGTGGAGGAATGTCATATTAAAGGTTGTTCATAAGTATATATGATTTTAATGTGTGCATATGCAAAGATAGAGTAATAAAGAGTTGAATTACTTTTAAACAGTTATTTTTTATAGTGTAGAAATCATTGTTTCCGTGGCACAGAAGGGGGAATAAATAAAAACAAGAACAAATGAAATAGCAATATAAAAACACTGGTATTGGTGGAGAATTTAAAATCAGTGCATACCTAATTATATGTCCATATTGAATCAATTTGATGCTTTGAATGAATACGTATAAGGTTAGAAAATACATCCGTTGCTCATTGTATAAATCATGTCCACTTCTAGTCTTGTATGTGAGCACAGAAAGAGAGATGGACAATTTTGTTGGCTGAAAAGACAGATAATAATACCTCTCTGCAGAAGTAACAGCAAATATCAACTGTAGATCCTATCGTCCCTTACCTTTCTCTTTTTATTCTCAACTTGTTTGAATTCAAAATTCATGTCTTTACAGGACAAATAATCCTCAGCTGGTGGTGTGAGTAAAGCTGATGGTCTTTGTGTTTGTGTTTGTGCAGGACATCAGTGACGGGATGCCATGGTGTGAAGAACGTCTGGTCCGCAAAGTTCTTTTCCTCTCCCTCAGGGAATTCAGAGACACCCACCGTGCCACACGCAAACACTCGCACATACACACACGTGCACACAAACGCACTTCAAAAAATACACTCTTACATGCCCAGCGAAAGACACAGACTATTCCTAAAACACACACAGAGAAAAAAAGGCGCACAAGACAGAGTGTGCACACGCCACAACAAAGAGTCACACACAGACCACCAAACACACAGAAAAACGCACACAGTGCAAAAAATACAGACATTTCAAAACATCTCCGCCCTCACGAACACACTAACAAAGGGCAAATATCTAACTTGTCTCAGGACTCACACACACCAAAAAATAAATGTACTCAAACACCGCAGAACATGCAAACACAATTAAAAATGTGTGCAGGGAAAGTCACTAACACTCAACCCCAAACACACCAACAAGAAAATACACGCATGTTCCAGAATTCTGAGTCGACCAGGACACTACGCTCACATAAAACACAAAATACACTGTTGCTGTTAAACTCAAAATACATTGAAACTGCAAAACACACACACACTACTCAGATCAAACACTCTTTGAAAAACACACAGACACTGCTGAGCCCTTCTGCCCCTGCGAGGACCCTGCGCTCACACACTCCTACAAGCCTCAGTGGTCAGTACCATCAGTACTGTTCTTTTCTGTCTCAGTCACAGCTGTGACATTTCCACCAAACACTTTCAGTATGGTACCTTTGGAACCACAAGTGACCCCCTTTAGACATGGTGCATAGAGCCTAGGTCGGTTTAGTGGTTCCACTGCAATCAGTACTCTTAAATGTGGGCAGGGTTGTTGACACTCATTGCCCCATCCAGCACTTGCTGTATTTTCTCTTCACCAGTGATACAGAGGGTTGCATGCAAACATTTTCAAAACAAAACAGAACAGGCTGCAGGGAAAGTCTCTATCGATGGGATATTAAAAAATGGCAGGTTTGTACAGTGAGTCCCACTCAAGCAAGTGCAGGGGTTTAGTGTTGCTAGAGCCCACAGCTGGTGTTCCGACGCTCCGCAAAGCTTTTCTTTTTTCTCAAAGTGAGCATTAGAATATATGCAGTTCACATAATCTGGTTGAAATCAATATATATTATAAAATGCTGTACGATCCACCCATTACTAAAGGTCTGTCATCTAAGAGAGACATAAAAACAATGGAACGGTCAAAGTTGTCATGTTGAAATTTAAAGTGTGCTGATGGATTTACATTGGCAACCAGGGATGGGCAAAAATACATCAAAATGTATTTCCAAATAAAATACCAAATACCCAACTTATAATTGTATCAAAATAAGCTACAAAATACACAGCCACAAAATGTATCAAAATAAAATACTTTATTTTTGTATTTACCAAATATAAAATACAGTACTGTTTGTTTCACAATTTGAAAGTAAGCCCCATTTAATATTGCCAATCTCACTGTCCACTGAGTAGTACTTGTGCTTGGAGTAGGATTATCCTCCGATGCTTCCAGGGTCTGGCCAGAACTGTGGAATAAACAGATGGGCACTTTACAAATAAGATACGAGACCGATCAAAGTTTTTATATAAATAGCCTAAATTAAATGATCTAGGAGTGCAGTACACAGTAATAAATGTCTAATTTTCAGAGGCCATGCAACTAATAGTAACACATAAAATTTAACTCATGGCCAATTAACTGCCTCATGGTAAAGGCTTTTGTCTCTATACCAGTATGAAGAAATGTGTTATGTTTCAGGAATGCAGCACATACAAGCTTTCACCAGTTCAACTCGCCTGCTCTCCTCGTTGCAACTTCGCTCTCTCTCATTCATCTTTTCTTCACATGACATCACTGAATCTGACTTGCAAAAAAGGGAGAATGAGTTTAAGGCTACATGCACATGGTCTGTGAATATTTAGCAAAGAGTGCAAGCTTAGTTTGGCAAATTTAAAATAAAAGGCTGGAATAGAATAGAGTTGTATTGCTATTTGCACAAGTACATCACAGTACAGGTGCATTGGAATTCTTGTGTGTTTCTCCGAGCACCAGTTAAAGGATAACTTCGGTATTTTTCAACCTGGGCCCTATTTCCCCATGTGTATGTGTGCGTATGATTCATAGGTACAACTCGTTTTAAAATTGGTTCAGTATTGAGGGAGGTGGATGCAGTCAGCATACTAAGTGTTTCCCTTACCTCTGGGCTGTGTGATGTCAGCCCAGTTGGGACCGGTGCCAGACCGCAGTGCACTCTGTGGAAATGCTCTGACTCTGCGAGGAGAACAGGTGCCAAGCAGCACATGAGGAAGATGAAGATGAGCTACTGAACAATGAGCATGTTGTTGCATATGGTCGCCAACTTAACAGTGAAAGTTAGCAGCTAATATTCACGGTTTAAATGACCTAGCATCAATAAACAACATTAACATTACATTGAAAAGGAACTTGTCAAGAACGCAAACGATTCATGGTTAAGAGAAATAATATTAGAAATAAACTAGCAACATTAAACCACTCACCTTCACCTGTGTCAATGTCCTTGACGGTCAGAGCTCAACAAGTCCGGGCAAGCCCAATTAACCTACCTCCAAACACCAAGGCAATTTCTATGCAGTTAAATCTATAGCAGCACCTAGTGTTCTTATGGTGTCATTAGCCTATAGGGCCACATTGTCTCACAGAAAGTAGGGGTGTAACGATACATCGATCCACATTGATACATTGATTCATTGATTAATGATCCGATTATGTCGATGCAAAATGAAACATCGTTCCATATCGTCATCTTAAAGATACACATTTATTTTGAAATTCACATAGCACGTCTGTGTCACCATTTCTGGGCAAGCGCGCCTTCACTCAAACAACAAACAGAGCTCAGAAAAAAATGGTCAAATCATATTCTAGTTGTTTTTGTGAGTTGATGCAAATGATTGTGTTAGATGGGCATATGATATCGCTCATATCAATCGCAGGCTCCTGAATCGAATCAAAACGAATCAAATTCGTATCGTGACAGACTTTGTGATATCGGCAAACATCGTATCGTCATCCAAACAAATCAATATAATATTGTATCGTGATGAAGCTGGCAATTTACACCCCTTACAGAATTTTGAAAATCCAAAAATACATGACGCTGAAGTATTTTCATCACTGCAATAAAATACAAATTACAAAATATTATTTTGTGTTTGAAATATGTATTTTAAAAACATGTATTGGAAAAACTGCCCATCCCTGTTGGCAACTTATGCACTGAGTAAGATTACAAGTAAATGTTCCGCCTTAAAAGTTGCCAGCAGTTGGCCTTGTGAATTAAGTCTTTTTTTCCTCAGTCTATAGCTGCTGCAAGAGGCAGCAAAACATCGTTTGACCAATCTGTGGACTGCATTGTTTCTAGCTCCACCTTTTACCAGATTTGTGTACTAGGTGAGGACAGTAAGGAATGGTTCCATTGGTACCATCCACAGCTTTTCACAGTGGAAACGAAAAAAAAAAAATGCATACCGAACTGAACTGAACTGAACCATACCAGACTGCTTGGTGAAAACAGAGCTTTTGTGATTCAGTAGTTTAGTAGAATATGTCAAGCATATCATTTACCGTTCTTGTTATAGTTTTGTTCACAGCGCTTTGATTTCTATGACACTGTAGGTGGAGATCAGTTCTTAAAATAGTAAAAGTGCTTCTTGTAAGTAACTAAAGTTGTAACTGTTGTCTGTAGGCTCCCTGGTCAATGGCATCAGCCAGTGTCGGTCCCTCCTGTCAGCTAGTCCGAGCTGGAGCTGGTCCTTACAGACACGCCCTCAACAACGCTGCCCTGCTAGTATACATCATCACAAGGTTGACCCTGCCAGCAAGAGGTCAGCTGCTCTAGTGTGTGTTTGTGCATATGTGTTTGCGTGTTCGGTGTGTATGACTCGTCTATAAGTGGTTGAAAAAAAGGTGTGCTGTGTTGCCACCTACCCCACACTGGCAAAAGTAATCCACTTGTCACCTGTCACAGCAGATCTATATTAAATAATGCCATTAATGTAATCACAGTCTAGCGTTTACATGGGCTCACTTTTACTACTATGTCCTTGCTTTGCTATACCTGAATATGCTATACAGAGTCCAATCATGGATGTATAAAGAGAACTGGATACAGTATTGAAAGTTGCTCAGTAATGCATTAGGGGGGAAAAAACCTTATTCCCGTAGTATGTAAGTGCTATACATATATTATAATCAGGGGTTTAACACATATTTGAATTGAACCATTTGATATCAGGCTTTCAGCTCGATATGCATTACAAATTGAAAGATTTGTTGAACTATCCTATTACATTTGAAAAATAAAACATACAGTTAACACTGTTTAATTTAATGTTCTCAGTACCACTAGGCACAACAAGGCAGCCCACAGGATGGAACAGGCAACATGCTGTCTGCCCCTCCCACCCTTAAACCAGAACATTCTATTCACCTGAGACACGCTGGGAGGCAGCTACACTAAGCTAGCTCACTGCAGGATAGGTAATATTGACATTACCAGAGCAGAGAAAGAAGATCCTCCGCTAACCTACAGGTCTGGTGTTTGGAGCCACTTAAGTTTTGCTGTGAATTATAAGGGGTATAGAGGTGGATAAAAGCCCACTGTGCAGAAGAAAGAGATGCCGCACAGCTACAGACTCTCCTTGGCAGCTAACCCAGTGGCACAGTAACATATGTGACCCCTGGGCCGAAACTTGAGCTGCTGCACGGTAATAGACTCTCATTAGCAGCTAACCCAGGAGCACCCACAGCAGCTTACATTAGCCCAAACCACACACCCACAACAGGCCAGGTAGCTGATTCGGCTAGAAAGACTGAAAGGTTTGTTAGTGACAGCCGTATATCTGTTTATATGATTGAGACATTTAACAGAGATGTGTATTCATGTATTTATTTGACTGAAAGAGCTCAGAGAGCTTGTGGGAAGTAGCAAATTCGCTGGTTACATACAGGGGTGACACTATACTGATATTATGTGCTGTCAGTAATAATAGTAATATGGATAAATATGGATCAACAGCTCTCAGCTTCAACAAAAGCTTTGTAACTTTGTCCTACATGTCTTGTTTTGCTTGTATAGTTTGCTTAGTGGGGGTATGTCCTTGCGTATCATTCTGTGCCCCCTCTCTAAAGTCTGTGCAGTCAGCGCAGGTAAAGCTCTCCATGAGCTCTTTTTTTTCTCAGCAGCAGTTTGTGACTCATGTGATGGAGAAAAGCAGTTGCTGCAAATGAATGCAAACTTTTAGACTCAGCAGAATGAAAGCTTAAATTTCACTTTCAATGCATGTGATGATCTGCTTCTCCATCCAGCTACAAGTGCACTCTACAGTCTGACAGTGTGGTGCTATAAATGACCAAACATGTTTATATGTCAGTAGTGCTCCTGATAAATGGTCCAGCTCCAAAAATAGAAAATCTTTTTTTGTGGCGGCAGATCTTAGATTATAATCAGGGACTTACTGTTATATATACACTGCTCAAAAAAATAAAGGGAACACTTAAACAACACAATGTAACTCCAAGTCAATCACACTTCTGTGAAATCAAACTGTCCACTTAAGAAGCAACACTGATTGACAATCAATTTCACATGCTGTTGTGCAAATGGAATAGACAACAGGGTGGAAATTATAGGCAATTAGCAAGACACCCCCAATAAAGGAGTGGTTCTGCAGGTGGTGACCACAGACCACTTCTCAGTTCCTATGCTTTCTGGCTGATGTTTTGGTCACTTTTGAATGCTGGCGATGCTTTCACTCTAGTGGTAGCATGAGACGGAGTCTACAACCCACACAAGTGGCTCAGGTAGTGCAGCTCATCCAGGATGGCACATCAATGCGAGCTGTGGCAAGAAGGTTTGCTCTGTCTGTCAGCGTAGTGTCCAGAGCATGGAGGCGCTACCAGGAGACAGGCCAGTACATCAGGAGACGTGGAGGAGGCCTTAGGAGGGCAACAACCCAGCAGCAGGACCGGTACCTCCGCCTTTGTGCAAGGAGGAACAGGAGGAGCACTGCCAGAGCCCTGCAAAATGACCTCCAGCAGGCCACAAATGTGCATGTGTCTGCTCAAACGGTCAGAAACAGACTCCATGAGGGTGGTATGAGGGCCCGACATCCACAGGTGGGGGTTGTGCTTACAGCCCAACACCATGCAGGACGTTTGGCATTTGCCAGAGAACACCAAGATTGGCAAATTCGCCACTGGCACCCTGTGCTCTTCACAGATGTAAGCAGGTTCACAATGAGCACATATGACAGACGTGACAGAGTCTGGAGACGCCGCGGAGAACGTTCTGCTGCCTGCAACATCCTCCAGCATGACCGGTTTGGCAGTGGGTCAGTAATGGTGTGGGGTGGCATTTCTGTGGGGGGCCGCACAGCCCTCCATGTGCTCGCCAGAGGTAGCCTGACTGCCATTAGGTACCGAGATGAGATCCTCAGACCCATTGTGAGACCATATGCTGGTGCGGTTGGCCCTGGGTTCCTCCTAATGCAAGACAATGCTAGACCTCATGTGGCTGGAGTGTGTTAGCAGTTCCTGCAAGACGAAGGCATTGATGCTATGGACTGGCCCGCCCGTTCCCCAGACCCGAATCCAATTGAGCACATCTGGGACATCATGTCTCGCTCCATCCACCAACGCCACGTTGCACCACAGACTGTCCAGGAGTTGGCGGATGCTTTAGTCCAGGTCTGGGAGTAGATCCCTCAGGAGACCATCCGCCACCTCATCAGGAGCATGCCCAGGTGTTGTAGGGAGGTCATACAGGCACGTGGAGGCCACACACACGACTGAGCCTCATTTTGACTTGTTTTAAGGACATTACATCAAAGTTGGATCAGCCTGTAGTGTGTTTTTCCACTTTAATTTTGAGTGTGACTCCAAATCCAGACCTCCATGGGTTAATAAATTTGATTTCCATTGATAATTTTTGTGTGATTTTGTTGTCAGCACATTAAACTATGTAAAGAACAAAGTATTTAATAAGAATTTTTCATTCATTCAGATCTGGGATGTGTTATTTTAGTGTTCCCTTTATTTTTTTTGAGCAGTGTATTAGACTGCAATAGTCACATGTATGTACCTCATGAACTTATATGTGTGTGTGTGTGTGTGTGTGTGTGTGTGTGTGTGTGTGTGTTTGTGTGTGCGTGCATAGACCAAAGGTGCAAGCACAGAGGAAGTTTGCCCAGTCCCCTCCCAGCTCCCCGGGATCTCCTGTGTTGATGACACCAGCACAAAGTAATCATAGCCACAGCCTGGCCATGGTCACTTGTCTGACAAGACGCCGACCCAAGACTGAGGACTTCTTGTCTTTTCTTTGTCTGAGGGGTAAAATTTAAGCACACAAGCCATCTAAACATGAAAGGTAGTGGTCTGAACTGAGGTTGGTCACAGAGTAGTGCCAAGAGCTTAGCTGCATATCATGATATACACACACCATCAATTAATGTTGAAGAAATACCATCTATGTATGTATGTATGTATGTATGTGTATGTGTGTGTGTGTGTGTGTGTGTGTGTGTGTGTGTGTGAGAGAGAGAGTTGTGAGTTGTGAGTTGTAGATGTCTGTCAGTCTTAAAGTCAATCAGAGTCAAGGTGTGAAGGAATGGCCTGTCAAATATTTCTGTCTTTCAGCTGTTAATTATAGCCTCACCAAAAGGGTTATTGGGATCAAATTTTATGGGAAGCATCATTTCCAGTTATGGTGCCAAGTTTCATATCTCTAGATCTTTCCAGCTCATGGCAATTAAAGCCAAAGTGGCTGATGACATATGATAACAATGATAATAACAAACTGGCATAAACTCAAAAGGATTGTGCCATGGAAGCTTCAACCCTAATAAGCTGGCACAGACTCAGTTGTTCTGCCTCTTCATGGCTTGAGTCCTAAATATAGCCACAAGTGGCAATCCCAGGTTTAAGCCCTATGTCAGCCAACAGCTCAGTTGCAAAAATCAAAGCCACAAGCAGCAGCTAGCAGGTTTCAAGCTTTACAATACTGATCAAAGTCACTTCAGCTGGTTCAAATTTGGCTAAAGAAGGGGTGAGACCAATACCACACACTCATCATTAAAATGTATGCAGAGTTTAAAAAACTGCACACTAAGGGTCCTATTATTAGATGGTCTAAAACGCAAAGCGCCAGGCGTGCGGCGCATGGGCGTGTCCCAGTCACTTGCTAGTTAGACAGCGCGTTTTCAGGCTGTGCGCCATGGCGGAGAGTCTAAAAGGGTTGGACTTACTCTGTGAATTAGTCATGGGTGTTTTTTAAGCGTATTATTCAATAAGCCACCTCTCATTCCCTTTAAATGAGGCGTGATTGGAGCGCATGGCGGAGAGCTGGTTAGATGGCGGACCTACCAACTGGAAAGAATGAGCATTTTACAGCTGAAGAGACGATAAATGTATATATCAACTGTCCCGTCACATCTGATGTCAGATCAAAGGGGATTGGCACCGTTTGGCACGCGTGATGGAAACTCAACCTGATTTGATTAACACAGCTGCAAACTATTAAGTTCACATCCCTCTCAGCCAGCCACAAACAGCCACAGCATCAGATAGGGAGTATATATTCAGCATCTGTCATCTTAGAAAAGCCAAAAGAAAAGAAACAGAGTGAGACTGCGAGAGAGAAAGAGAGAGAGCGCGCGTGCACAAGGGAAATGCTGTCAACAAATTGTAAATTATTCAATTTATTTTATTTTAACCCGGGAGGTTAGAGAGCCCAGCTCCCTCTCCAGCATCCTGAACCCCCCCGCCTGAAGGTGCAGGAAGGGCTGGTCCCGTGGCTGCACCCGGGCCCGTCTGGTCTGGCTGCGCGCTGGCTGCGGAGCTGGGGTCATCCTCCTCCTCCTCCTCCTGACAAGATGATCTTCAGTTTTACGTTCTAAAAACTTTTTTTTTTTTTTTACATATACATTTGTACTTGTCGGGCTATAAGTTTATGTATTTAGTTCACAGAAGCTGGTTATTGTTGTGTTTTTGTCAAAATAAAGTTTATCAAACGTTTTCACATCTTTGATTTTGTGATTTACATCCCAAAATAATCACAATTCACGTGGGAAAGACAAGTTCATTTTACAGGCTATGCATCATCAGCCTGTGAAGGTCTGCTCGCAGTTCCGTATATTCGGACACAGCAAGCAGGCCTCCTGGATTATGATGATAATTATTACTGCAATTAGATCATTCTGATTAATGACTGACCATTACGACACATATTACTAACTTGTTTAACAGCGAAATACTGCGCCGTTGACTATAGACCAGGTTTTTGTTGGTCACTGGCGCATTTGCTTTTCACGCCATCTGACTAGCAACGTGCCATGACTGCACCTGACCACTCCTCATTTTTAGACCAACACACCCAGAGAAGCGCAAGTTCATTTACTAGTTAGACGACGAGGGCGCAGGGCGTGAAAATGACAACTGCGCCTGCATCTAAATAGCAATGACACTTGCGACATGGATTATGCGCCCTCTGCCGTCCGCTTTAGACCATCTAAATGGTCTAAAAAGGCCTAAAAGTGCAATTTGCCCTTCTTTAATAGATGTGCATAAAACTTGAATCTAGTGAAAGATGTCTTCACTGAGTTGCTCTTTAATAGCTTGAGTTGGAGCCTTAATCCTGGTAAGCCTTAACCTTTGCAAAGACTTTTTGATTGACTTTGGCCATGTTTTGACCAGTTTTGCTCCCTTTTAATAGAATTGTGTAACTCCATCCCATAAATTTGGTGGTGAAACAGTCAAAATCAAAAAAGTAGATGTCATAGTACTGTTTTTCACATCATGCAAAATAGTAAAAATCCATGATGGTGGCCATAGGTGCCTGAGCAATGGAGCATGTGAAGCAAACACATTCCTGTTATTCAATTAAGGGGTTCAAAGTAATGGTTTTGCTACCCCATTTTTTTTGTCTTTTCAAGAATAAAATGATCATGCAGTCCCTGCAATCAGGTGATAATATTTAAGCAGCCTATATCAATAACAGTTTTACTATTTTCAACTGACAATAACAAATAGCAAGAAAATTACACACTTTTGGACCACCCTTTGAGTTGGCTCAGTCCAAACTGTCACTGATCGCAGAGCTGATTGACTAATTGGGGCAGCGCAGTGAGAGAGGCAGATAGACAGAGCGGAGCATTACGTCACAATGCCAAAGTGTCTGAATTAACAGTCAGATGTTCAGCAGTGGAAAGTGATTTCTTCTAGACTTCTACGGACTACTTTGTTTTAGTTTCAGTATTAGTAAGATTTTGGAAGGAATTATTTATAAACATGAGAACATATTGCTCTGTGTCTCTCCCTTCATCATGTGCCGTTCTTTTAGTGTTGTGAGGGCCAGATTTAGTGATTAGGGGGCAAAGGACTTCAGGCAAACACTGTCTTTCTGTCCTACATTCAAAAGAAGTATTATTAGCATAATGTGTTTGAACAAAAGTCTGTTCAAGGTTGAGCTTTCAATTTTAATATAGCCTAATGATGGATCATTTGATTAATTATAATGCATCATATTTTAATTGTTACATTTTGCAGACCCACCACTAATAATGTGTCTTTCTAACTTTGCTTTCCTATTTTAAAACATAAACAGATGTCCATGATTTTGGCCTTAATTGTCCAAGAGGCTTTTTGTAGAAGACATTGTGATGAAGTTGAGTGTCACATATCTAGGCATGGAATATTGTGAAAATCTGTTCAACTCCCATAGGAAAATCCATGACAGTTGAAAATGTTAACCTCTGCCTTGAGTAGCTTGTGAGGGGTCAAACTAGGGGTTTTTCAGGATTCTGAATTGATTGCAAGCATTTGTTTTGCACCATAACCATGGGGGCCGCGTCTGATTTTATGGGTAAATTTTAAAAGTAGCTTTCTTAATTTATTTTAGTATCTCTAGTTAAAAAAACAATACTGCTCTACAATGTCAGATGTCTCATGAATCTAGGTCTGAGTCATACAGTTCATGCATGTAAGGCCTCAATCAATCAATCAATCAATCAATCAATCAAACTTTATTTATATAGCACTTTTCATACATTAAAACACACATACACATACACACACACACACACACACACACACACACACACACAGAGTCAGTATAGTCAATAACATGGCTGGGCACTGGGGAACAAGGTGAGGAAAGTACCACCTATGGGGAATCATCCACATTGAGAGGTGTCACAGCCCACGGCCACAGGGAGCACCGGCACAGAGACCACCCCGACCCAGACAGACAAGGGTGGACTCCACACATGGTGCAGAGCCTCCAAGTCCTTTGGACCTGAGGGATCTCCAAGATGACACTCCCGTGGGCAGACTAGACACACCTCTCAGTGTGGAGGCCCCCATGAGGAAACACTGGATCTAAAAACTACAAGACTAAAAGGCAATATGACAAGATAAAACAAGTATGAGATAAAATAATAATAAATAAATAAAGATTTAGAAACTCAATAATAATGAAATGCATAAAGATTAAAAATAAATCATTTAAAAGCATTAGAAATTAAAATAACATAAGAATTAAAAGAGTAAAAGAAATCAGTTAAAAGCTAAATTAAAAAGGTGAGTCTTGAGCCTCCTTTTAAAAACATCAACACTCTGCAGTCCTGATGTTCTCCAGCAGGCTGTTACATAAGTGAAAGCCACAATGGCTGAATGCAGCCTCCCCGTGGGTTTTTGTTCTCACTTTTGGAACAATTAAAAGGCCTGTGCCGGAGGACCTCAAGATCCGCGAGGGTTGATATGGTAAAAGCAGGTCAGATAAATAAGATGGCCCAAGACCATTAAGACATTTAAAAACTAATAAAAGAACCTTAAAATCTATCCTTAAACACAAGGAGAGCCAATGCAGCGATTTTAAAACTGGTGTAATGTGCGCCCTCTGGTCCTCGTCAGCACTTGTGCGGCTGAGTTTTGAAGTAACTGCAGGTTAGAGATGGTCTTTTTGGGAAGACCAGAGAGCAGGGCATTACAGTAATCTAAACGGCAAGAGATAAAGGTGCATCAGCACCTCTGTGTTAGCCTGAGAGAGAAATGGGCGGACTCTGGCTATATTCTTAATATGATAAAAGCCTATCTTTGTTACATTTTTGATGTGTGAAATAAAACTAAACTCAGAGTCAAAAATGACGCCCAGGTTCTTTACACATTGTGAAGGTTTAAAATCTTGTAGTTTTGGTAAAAGTTTCTTAAAACCTCTGTTTTGTCCTGGTTGAGCTGTAGGAAATTCACTGCCATCCATGTCTTGACATCTAAAATACAGTTAAAAAGGGTATCAATTGGCCCTGTGTCATCAGGAGACACGGCGATGTACAGCTGTGTGTCATCTGCGTAACTGTGGAAGTTGATGCCATGCCTCCTGATAACGTCTCCAAGGGGAAGCATATATAGATTAAAAAGAAGTGGACCTAAAATCGACCCTTGGGGCACCCCACATCTGATTTCACGCATTCTGGAGGAACATGTATCCATACTTACAAAGAAACAACAATCTGTGAGATAAGAGCTGAACCAGTACCAGAGAGGCCCACCAGGTTTCTGAGTCTGTTTAATAAAATGTGGTGATCTACTGTATCAAAGGCGGCGCTTAGATCTAGTAGTACCAAGACTGAGTTTTTGTGAATCTACATTAAACCTGATATCATTTAAAATCTTTAAAAGGGCTATCTCTGTACTATGGTTCATTCTAAAACCAGACTGATATTTCTCTAAAATATTGTTTCCTTTTAAAAAATAATTTACTTGGTTAAAAAACAGTTTTTCTAAAATCTTATTTCAAAATCAAAGAAAGGTTCCCGCACACTGTATCGCTCTCAGTCAAACATTTATTGGCGTAACGTTTCGGTCGATGTGACCTTCATCAGACAGACATATGTCTGATGAAGGTCACATCGACAGACAGACAGACATATGTCTGATGAAGGTCACATCGACCGAAACGTTACGCCAATAAATGTTTGACTGAGAGCGATAGTGTGCGGGAACCTTTCTTTGATTTTGAGACATGTTTTGTGTTACGCCCTCTTCCTACGCACCTGTGCCTTCAGGTGTGCTGAGATTCTGCATTCATCCTCTAAAATCTTATTTAAAAACAGTAAGTTGGATACAGGTCGGTAATTATTAAAAATGTTGGGATCTAAATTACTCTTCTTCAGAAGGGGCTTCACCACTGCTGTTTTGAAGGCAGACGGGAAGACACCCGTCTGAAGAGAGTAAATCACTATATTTAAAATCTGTTCCTCAAAGAATCCATAAAATGTTTTTAAAAGTGATGTGGGAATCGGATCTAAAAGGCAGGTTGATGGGTTTATCTGGGAGAAAACTCGTGTCCTTGTGTCCTTGCATCAACCAGGGCAAAACACTGGCGTCTACTGCTGCTACACAACAGAGCTCCGTAAGCCTGCTTTTATCCAGTTTTAAAACGTTTTAAATTACTCTAAACAATATGCCGCTGGCTAATGTTTGATTTTAACATTTTGTTTTTCACTGGGTGAAAGTTTTTTAGTCATCGGACGTTTGGATCTTAACCTTTTAAAGAAAGGCCTGGTGAGCCGCCACGGCAACACTGGACACTTCCGACTCACCTGGAAAATTGGAACAAATGGTGAACAAAGCAACAAAAAGATCGCTAACCTTCTCGAGGACATCGAGCGGATGTCGAATGAGCTCCAGAGGAGGGATTCCCTGCTGATCACCCTCAGGTCCTGTTTCCGACGCTGACCAACTGGCTGGAGACCTCACACCACCTCCGCGCTCGGGCAAACAGTTCTCTGGGACCCAGCGCCGGCGTCATGGGGGGGCACTAGGGGGCACTGCCCCCCCAAATTGGACTTTGTGCCCCCCCAGTCCAGATTGACCTGTAGTACCCTACCCCACCATTATTTTTTATGTTCTACAAGTGTTCAAATTATATTTGTTCTTTTTGTGTCATTTGTGATTATTTTGAATGTGTATGTTTTCAAATGAATTAATAGTTTAATGAAAATGCAATAATAAAATGTACACACTTCCTGGCAGGCTGGCAATGCACCGAGTCGGATTTGTTTTGATGTAGCACACACACTTTACGCGCCAACGCGCCGAGATTCAAACTTTTTCAGTCTGCTCTGCCACTATGGATATAAGGAACTGGCTCAAGGGTAAGTCGGCAGCAAAATCAGACCCACCGACACCGTCACCTACCGAATCATGTCAAAATGACTCCGAGTCAGGCGAAAATGTTCCTGTTATTGCCGGGAGTAGTTCAACTGTGCCATCGCCGCGGCCACCGCCGGCTTCCCCTGCAACTCCCACAGCGCCCCCGCCATCACAAACTTCTTCTCCACCAGAGGATCTCGATGCTGATGCACCAAACCAGAAGAGAAGAGACAAATATCCGAGCACCATTTTTGGTCAGAAGAACCGCTCATTTTCGAGTTCATGGTTTGATGGGAGGGACTTGCTGGAATACAGCGTGCAAACAGATGCAGTTTTCTGTTTCCCTTGCAGGAAATTTCGTTCTGCATGCAGTGGCAATGTTGCTGCATGAGAGGAAGGCAAGACTTGTACAGTTGGCTTTTGAAAAGGACTTAACCGTGAAATGCATAACTGAATGGAAGGACGCTGTTCTGAGGAAGTTCCACGCAGGCCACAATCGCCGCCTTCAGCTATTCTAATGGTGAGTGAAATAAATAAAACATACACATAGTAGGGTAGTTAGGGTTATTATTATGCACTAGCAATATGTATATATTAGCCTAGTTTGGTGCTGTTGTTTGTCTGTCGGACTGTCGTGTTAAAGTTGGCTGAGCTCTGGGAGCTATCCAGGGTCCTGAAGAATGCCGCACATCCTGCGGTGAAGTACTTTTTTCTTTTCTTTCTTTTCGTTTCCTCCCGCGTGGAGATGTGGACTGTGGACATTGACAAAGAAGGACACTATGCTCAATATAATTGTTGTATTTATTTGTTCTTGTTGGCGCTGTTGTTTTCGCTGTTGTTGTTGTGTGATATGTGCGGTGCACGGCACAGGCAGAGTTGAACGCACTGAGCGCACTAGCGCGGTCTTTTTTCCCACCCTCCCGCCGTGGAGATGTTTACATAGGGCATGCTGCTATTATTTGTTTGTTGTCGTTAATTGTAGCATTTTTCCGAAGCACTTTAACTGTTGCTGTTTAATGTTCAGGTGCATTGCTATATTTTATACGGGGAATGTTGAAAAATAAAGTGCCCCCTTTTGGAAAAATGAAGGCCCCTCTGCTAATTATTCCCTGACGCCGGGGCTGCTGGGACCCGTCCTCCTCCTGTCAGCGGCCCGCCTGCTCCACTCCAAACAGGGGGACCCCCTGGACCGAAGTGGTCGACTGCGGGCGGAAGAGGGCTCCGAGTGGGGCTCACAGCGGGGCTCCTTCTCCCCCGATACCGCTCTCCAACAAGTACGCGGCTCTATCCGTGAGCGAGAAGCCGGCGACCCGGGACCCACACCAAGAGACTGCACCTGTTCCTGCGGCCACAGACACCATGCCCCCGCTGACGGACACCACAGCCTTCCCTCCACTCACTGGTAGCTGCCCTCCAGCAGGTGGGTGTCCAAAAGGGAGCCGTCCGCCGGCGCCGACCCGCTCTTCATCCCAGCGCAAACGGCTCGTGAGGGACGCGGTGCGCTGGCACTCCTCCCGTTCTCCCCGCCTGGCGAGGGATCACACCCGGAGTCCTGGTGTGGGTGGCGGGGTGGCTGAGCTGGCTTGCTCCCCTGAAGACCGAGCGGACCACAACCCTGGTCATCGGGGACTCCATCGTGAGGCACGTCCGCATGAGGGAGGTGTTAACCTTGTCGTTCCCCGGAGCCACCGTTACCGATATAACCGGGAAAATACCGGACATCCTGAGCTCCCATCCGCAGGCGAAAAGGATTATTATCCACGCAGGTACGAACGACATCGCCAGGCAACAGTCCGAACTTTTAAAGCAGGATTTTAGATACCTTTTTAATTCCATCTCACAGTCCCAGGTGACTGTTTTTATCTCAGGCCCCACCCCCACCTGCAGTAGAGGGATTGGCACCTTCAGCCGTAGGTTGAGCCTCAATACATGGCTTTCCTCTGCCTGCAACTCCCACCACGTCGGCTTCATCAACAACTTTGATGTTTTCTGGGAGAGACGACACCTCTTTGGGCCAGACGGGCTCCATCTTAACAGGGCAGGTGCCCGCATGCTCTCAGCCAACCTGGCATACGGTGTTCAGCATGCAGTTTTCCCCAAACCCGCACCAGCTGCTCTGTCCCACACCAATTGATGTCCCCCAGGTCCATGCTCCTATCCACTCAGTTCCACCTCTGACCACCATACACACAGTACCGGACTTGGACCTCATATTCGCACCAACACCTCATCCATTCCGGTAATCATTACACTACATCAACACATCAGACACCGCCATACTCACTCTGTGAACCTTCATAACCTTCGACCACTCACAAAACACCCACAACCCACCTCCGTGGTCAACAAGCCACCTGTCACCATCAATGTAGCACTTTTTAATGTTCGCTCTCTTTAAATAGAACTTTTTTAATGAATGACGTGATTTTAGATAATAAGTTAGACTGTCTTCTCTTAACTGAGACATGGCTTGGCACTGACGCACCTGTTGTACTCACCGAGGCCTGCCCACCAAATTTTAATTTTTTGTTTTCTACTAGAGAGGGTAGAAGAGGAGGCGGGACGGCATCCATTACAAATGACACACTGACCTCAAATGGAGTGTCTTTTAACAGTTATAAGTCATTTGAGCACCATGCCTTTACTTTTAGCAGCCCTCCGATTCTTTGCATCACTGTTTACAGACCACCCCATCACTCTAGTTCTTTTATCAGCAAATTCTCTGAACTTTTATCAATCATTCACACCTCTTATAGCAGGATTTTAATAACTGGTGATTTTAATCTACACGTTGATGATACCTCGGATCCAATATCCAGAGAGTTTTTAAACCTTTTAAATTATCTTGATTTTAAGCAGCACGTCACACAGCCAGCTCACAACAGAGGACACACTCTGAACCTGGTCATAACCTATGGCCTGTCCATCGGTGTGTCCTCTGTTGTCGACCTGGCTGTGTCCGACCACTACTGTGTATTTTTTAACATCACCAGTTTTAACCAGGAGGAGGCCCCGGTGAGAACAGTGAAGAGGCACTATCTTACTTCTGAAGTGGCTGCAAATTTTATTGAGATTTTACAGAGCACTCTGTGGTGTAGGACTCTGCAGAGAGCCTATAGGGCCAGTTCGGCTCTCAGCTGCTTGTCTCACTGCTTCTTTTATATTTGTACACCAATTGACTGTAAGATTGTAGATACAGCAGACAGGAACTCAAGGATATTCAAAGATACACTGGAGTCACGAAGAATCAGGTGCAACGTGAGTTTAATGTGCCACAACAGCAATAACACATCAACTCGTGAGTCAACCCCGGGATTGGACTGAAGACTCACGGATTGAACACTCTCTTTTAAGCTTATGGAGATTCAGCAGAATCTCCACCTCTTTTTCTTAAACCATCCCATCGCGGTCGGATTCTATTGGTAGATAACCTTTCCTTTTTTGTCCAAATCTGCCTTCGCCATGAGCTAATGGTAGCAACCAATCTGGCCTTTGTCCAAAGTTGACCTCAGGGCCTCTGGAAAGTACCAAACTTTCTTCCAATAGATTCGAACCGTTGAACACTCTGTTTTTTAAAAGACATGTGAGCTCCGGGGATTTTTCTTTAATTTTGATCCCCTGAGCTCGCACATTACACAGACCTTACAGACCTTTGAATGTGTGTGTGTCTTTTGTTACATTTTCAAGTGATGCATAGTGTTGTATGTGTATGTGCTTTAACTCATACAAATGTGCTGTGTCTTAATCAGGTGTGTGGTTACAACAATGATTCACTTTCATGGTTATATACTGTCACACAACTCAATCATTAAACTTAATCAGCTTATGCAAGATATAATGTTTATCTGATTGTTACATGATTACATTCAACCTTAATCAATTTATGCATAGTAGAGACCTTTACTTGATTTAGCCATAAAAATATTACACTACAACTCCTGCTGAAGTTTTGCCTGCACCTTGTGATTTTATCGTTGATAATTTTAACAGTAAACTGAAGTCAGCTCTGGACTCAGTAGCTCCACCTGTAACGAAAACAATAAAAAGAAAACCTACACCCCCGTGGAGAAAAAACGGTGAAATTAATAAACTGAAAAGACAATGCAGGAGTGCTGAAAGAAGATGGAGAAAGAGTAAACTGACCGTTCATGATGAGATTTTACATCAACAACTCAAAACCTACGATAACGCAGTCAAAAAGGCCCGAATTTCCCATTTCTCACAACTCATCACCAACCATAAAAACTTCAGAACTAAAATCAAGGACATCAGATCCAGTCTGTTATCCAAGAAAGTTCTGTCTGTTACCACACCTGGACTGTTGTCCTTGCCTGAAGAAACACTGGAGAGTTTTGCCCTGGTTGATGCAAGGACACTTGGTCAAGTTTTCTCCCAAGTAAACCCAACAACCTGCCTTTTAGATCCAATTCCCACATCACTTTTAAATACGTTTTATGGTTTCTTTGAGGAGGAGTTTTTAAACATCATGAATTGCTGTCTTCAGACGGGTGTCTTCCCCACTGCCTTTAAAACGGCGGTGGTGAAGCCCCTTCTGAAGAAGAGCAACTTAGACCCCAACATTCTTAATAATTACCGGCCTGTATCCAACTTACCATTTTTAAGTAAAATTTTAGAAAAACTGTTTTTTAACCAAGTTAATGACTTTTTAAACAGAAATACAATTTTAGAGATGCATCAGTCTGGTTTTAGGTCCTACTGGATCTAAGCGCCGCTTTTGATACGGTAGACCACCACATTTTATTAAAAAGACTCAGACACCTGGTTGGCCTCTCCGGTACTGTCCTAAACTGGTTTTGTTCTTATCTCACAGACCGATGCTTTTATGTAAGTATGGATACATGTTCCTCAGGAACCCATGAAATTGGATGTGGGGTCCCCCAAGGCTCAATTTTAGGTCCACTTCTCTTTAATCTTTACATGCTTCCCCTTGGGAACGTCATCAGGAGACACGGCATCAGCTTCCATAGTTATGCTGATGATACACAGCTATACATCGCCGTGTCTCCTGATGACACAGGACCAATTGATGCCCTTTTTAACTGCATTGTAGACATCAAGTCATGGATGGCAGAGAATTTCCTACAGCTCAACCAGGACAAAACTGAGGTTTAGTTATAGGTCCTGAAAGCCAGAGAGAGAAACTTTTACCAAAGCTACAGGGTCTTAAACCAACCCAATCAGTAAAAAATTTGGGCGTGACTTTTGACTCTGAGCTGAATTTTATCCCACATATCAAAAATATAACGAAAATAGGTTTTTATCAACTTAAGAACATAGCCAGAGTGCGCCGTTTCTCTCTCAGGCCAGTGCGGAGGTGCTAATGCATGCTTTTATCTCCTGTCGCTTAGATTACTGTAATGCCCTGCTCTCTGGTCCTCCTAAAAAGAGTATTTTAAATCTCCAATTATTACAAAACTCAGCCGCACGCATGCTGACGAGGACCAGAGGGCGGGAGCACATTACACCGGTTTTAGAGTCGCTGCATTGGCTCCTCGTCCGCTTCAGGATCGATTTTAAGATTCTCTTACTGGTTTTTAAATGTCTTAATGGCCTTGCGCCCTCTTATTTATCTGATCTGCTTTTACCATATCAACCCTTGCGGACCCTGAGGTCCTCCGGCACTGGCCTTTTAACCATACCAAAACCCAGAACAAAAACCCATGGTGAGGCAGCATTTAGCCACTATGGCCCCCACCTGTGGAACAGCCTGCCGGAGAGCCTCAGGACTGCAGAGACTGTTGATATTTTTAAAAGAAGATTAAAGACACACCTTTTTAATCAGGCTTTTAACTAATATTTTAAACTCTTCTTATGTTGTTATCTGGTTCTATCGTATTTTATGTTGCTGCTTTTATCTTGCTTTTTAAGATGATATTAATCTTAATAATTTTCTGTTTTTATTTATCACTGGTACTTTATTTATTCTATTTTATTTATAATCTTACGTATTTTATTTTTGGTACTGTATTTATTTTATTTTATTTATTCTTTTAGTCCTATTTTATGCTTTTAGTCTTTAGCTTTTAACTCCAGTGTTTCCTCAGGGGGGTCCTCCACGCTGGGAGCTGTGTCAGGTCTGCTAGTGGGGGTGCTGTCCTTGGGTCCCTTCGGCCCGGCCGGCTGGTGGTTCCTCCCTTCGATGTGGGGGTCCACCTGTCTGTCGGAGTCGGGGGGCCTGGGTGCTGGTCCCCCCAGTGGCACGGCCTGCTGCTCCTCCCAGTGTGGACGACCCCAAAGGTGGCGTTTCCTTGATCCTCAGTGCCATGCCATGTCTCCCTATTGTGTGTGAGATTGTGTGTGTGTGTGTGTGTCTAGTATGGAGGGTGGGAGGGAGGGGCTTTCTTTGTAATTGTTTTTCTTTCTTGTGTTAATTGTTTTTAATTCTGCAAAGCACTTTGTGTTGCATGTCCGTGCAGGAAAAGTGCTCTACAAATAAAGTTGATCGATCGATCAAGGTGTGTTAAAAATTATATTCTGTTGGTATAAAAGACTGGATCTGATGTCATCGATTTTACTTCTGAAGTGGTCTGCAAAGTCCTCGCAGAGGGCATCTGTTGATATGTTGGATGGTTTATTAAAATTAGTGCTAGTTAAAAGATCGAAGGTGGAGAACAGGAATTTGGGGTTGTTTTTATTATCTGTAATGAGTTTTGAAAAGTGGGATATTCTTGCCTGTTTCACTGTATTATTGTAGGTTTTGAGTTGTTTTGAATACGTAATATTTCATAATGAATAGTCAGTTTTGTTTTTCTCCACCTCCTCTCTGCACTCCTGCATTTCCTTTTCAGTCTTTTGATAGCATTATTTCTCCACGGGGGTGCAGGTTTTGTTTTTATTGTTTTTGTTAAAAGCGGAGCCACTGAGTCTCGTGTTGACTTTAATTTAATGTTAAAATTGCCCACAATAAAATCACAGGATGCAGGTAAAATTTCAGCAGGAGTGCTCTGTAAAATCTGGATAAAATTTGCAGCCACTTCAGAAGTTAGGTAGCGTTTCCTCACTGTTCTCACTGGGGCCTTCTGATGGCAAAAACTGGTGATGTTAAAATACACACAGTAGTGGTCAGACACAGCCAGGTCAACAACAGAGGACACACCGATGGACAGACCATAGGTTATGACCAGGTCCAGGGTGTGTCCTCTGCTGTGAGTTGGCTGTGTGACGTGCTGTTTAAAATTCATGCAGGTTAAAAGGTTTAAAAATTCTCTGGACATTGTGTCAGAGATGTTAGCAACATGTAAATTAAAATCACCAGTTTAAAAAAAAATCTATTGTAAGTGGTGTGTATGATTGATAATAACTCTGAAAATTCACTGATAAAAGAGGTAGAATGGTGGGGTGGGCTGTAAACTGTGATGCAAAGGATAGGAGGACTGCTAAAAACAAAGGCATGATGCTCAAACGATATGTAACTGTTAAAATAAACTTCATTTGAGTGCAGTGTACTTTTGGTTATAGATGTAGCCCCGCCTTCTTTTTTATCCCCCCCAGTAGAGAATTAAAAGTTAAAATTTGTTGGGCAGGCCTCAGTGAGAACAACTGGTGCGTCAGTGCCATTCCATGTCTCTGTTAAAAGAATGCTGTCAATATTAGGGGCTGATCGATATTTATATGCTAATGGGGCTGGTCCAAAACGGGGGGGGGGGGGGGGGTTCCCGAACTTTTTTTTTGAGCACTGGGGGAGGGGCATATGGTTTTTATTTTGGCTTCGGGGGGGTCATGCAACTTTAATTTGTTAAGTTTTGTATGATTTTTTGTTTGTTTTCCATTCGTATTTTACTCAGAGGTTTTGGTTTATACTCCGCTATATAAAGTTACCCTGCATGGTCCACAATGGTATTTCCCACTTGCGCACACGTCACTTTCAATGCACACGTCACTGACCGGAAAACCCAATAGAGTAGCAGAAGAAGACAACCGCGGAACACAAACAATTCAAGCATAATGGCTGCTGTGAGGAAATCAGTGTATCGAAAGGAAAGTTTCCTTCATGCTAATTTGAGTGTCTTTGCAGACCTTAAAAGCGGATGAGACACTGGACAAATTTAATTCTATTATAGAGTCGACAAAGAATAAAGGGCCGTCCACACCAAGAACTATAACTATAAATATAACTATAAAAATACAGTTTTAAAAATCGTTCTAAACTCAAGTGTTTGGCAGCGCCACACTACAACTATAACGACAACGATAGTGGTGGACGATATCGTTTGGATCACTTTCAGAGCGATTTGATGAACGATAGAAACACTGACAGCCAATCAAAATCCATCCGAAATGACAGGTCGAGACGTTCATCACATCACGTGTACCCACTAAGAAAGCTCCAGGATTTCCATATACCCACTTAAAAATGTGCAAAGATCCGTAACAATATAGTTTTGTGACAGAATCTTAACTTCAGTGATTTTGTTTTGCAAATACCGGGTAAATAACTGCAATAAAATACATTTTGCAGGGGAATGCGTCTCCTCTTTTCCCCTCCATTCATAAAATTCAGGAGCCAGGATGAAGTTACTGAGGGGGGCAAATCTTTATTATGCAACATAGGTTCACATAGTGAGTTATAAAGAGCGCGCAGCCGTGCATAATTGTCGCGCGTAATGACAGCTCGTCGCCGGTGAAACACAATAAACTGCACGTCTTCATTCATGTTTGTCTCATGACAGATGGAGCTGACAGACAGACAGACAGGTGGAGCAAGCGGCAAATTGGTTTTCTTTTTCTTTCTCGCAACATACAGCAATAACAGGTCATCAATATCCATTTTATCCATCACTCTGCTCCCCTGCCGACCGCACCGAGCAGTGTGTGTTTGGCGTAACCTAGCAACGCGACGATATCGTTCATTGGTGTGGACGCTGCCATTGTTATCGTTATAGTTAACGTTACAGTTATCTTTCTTGGTGTGGACAGCCCTTAAGAACTTGCGCGACAAACTTCTAGCTCTGAGTCGGCTGCTGAGTGAGCTGCTGCTCCCAGCCACTGGTGAGAGCAAACCTTGTGGATGGCTAGACTACGAGTATGCGTATGAACTCCTCCTTCTTTGTCGTTTGGCCTGAAAGAATTTGGTTCCGCGATGCTCTACTCGACAAAGACTACGGCATACCGGTTGCAATATTCAGACGGCCTACCGGTGCTCAGATGCTCGTGCTAAATGATCCCACAAACACAACACTGTTCTACAGCTGGGAAGGTAGGAGAGAAAAAAACTCACGCCTGAAAGCTGATAATGAAAGCTTTTATACTCACAGCTGTTTTAAATACGAAAAATATAGCTCCCAATCTGTCTTTATTTTACAGTGTCAGAATCAAATGAAAGACGTTTCCAGATTTAGTTCCACAGTAGCTTTGTGAACTCAATACTGACCCCACCTGGCAGAGTAAGGTTTTAATGGCGAAGTCAAATACGGTGCTATTTATTGATGGAAATCGTCATTATTATTGCCCTCTTTACTGCTGGTGTGATTATATACAAAAATGTTGTTTATGGTTTTGGGGGGGGGTCATACATGTTTCTCCAATCCCTCAGGGGGGGCCAAAATGTTTTTTTTGGACGCTTGGGGGGGGGGGGGTTTAAGGAAAAAATAAAATCATAATCACATCCCAACTATACCCCGGTCCTATTTAAATAACGATCAGCCCCTTATTATCTAAAATCAGGTCATTTATAATAAAAGTTTTATTTAAAAGTGAGCGGACGTTCAGCATGGCCAAGTTAATGTTCGTGCCGAACGTGCGCTCATCACCTGTGCGATGTATGGAAGTGGGGTGCAGGATGTTATTGTCACGAGTTTTGCTGTGTGGACAGGGTGCTCTGTACCTTATGATGGTCTCTATTGGGAATGTTTGTGGTGAGGGTGTTACGGACAAATGAGGCTGGTAGGGGGAGCTGGCAGGGGGAACAGTACTCAGTGCCACTACTGATGCAGGTGGAGGTAGAGTTTCCGTGGAGGGGGTGTGTGATGTCAACAGTCAATCATGTGGAGCAGATTGAACAGCGTGCTGAATGTTTGAAGATAGCTACCCAGCCTATTGGGGTGAAGTCCATCGGTCCTGAAGAAGGAAGACTGGTTCCAAAACAGATTAAAATTGTCAATAAAACCAATGCCATGGGCATTGCAGGTGGACAGGAGCCAGGTGTGGAGAGAGAGGGTCTGCGAAAAGTGGCACGCTCCACGCCCAAGTGTGGGGATTGGGTCGGAGATAAAAACGGACTTTCCACAGCTGCTTAAGAAGTTAAAAAGGGCACTGAAATCCTTTTTGGTAAGCTCAGACTGTTGGCGAGCTAAATTGTTCGACCCAACATGTATTACCACTCGGTAGTGAGCGCAGCAGCCCCGGGAGCCCCGGATGTTTCTCACTATGGAGTCCCCCACTATCAGAGTGGTTGGAGGGAAGAGAGGACGAGGAGAGGATGGCTGCAGCCCACCGGGGGGAGGCAGCAGGCGGTCTGCGTCCGGACCGTGTGCTGGGGTCAACGGGAGAGGAGTCTGAGCAGCCGAGCATTGCGGCGAGGCAGCGGCACCAGTCCCGTGAGGAGGATTATCTCCCAGTTTAGGGTAGTGGGGACCTCCGGAGCGTCTCAGCACACCCTCCTTCAGGATCTTACGCTGAGATGTGGAGGTCATTGCCCGGAAGACAGCTGCTGATGTGGCCCCTCAGCAGAGCGGAGAGCTACCGGCCGACCACCACCTGTTGCCGGTGGAGAGGAAGCCGTGCTCGGAGAGGGGTCCAGGTAGCGATGAGAGGGAGCTGGATCATCCCAAGACAGAGCCGCAAAGCGGTTGGAGAGGCTCAGGCAAGGAGGCGAAGCGGTCCCTTCCACTGCTGTCTTACGACCCCGGGCCGTCACCTCGGCCCAGGACGACTGATGGTGAGGTGTCAAGCAGGAGGAAGGCCGGGGACAGGTGGAGGGGTCCCACGGAGCTGTGTCCTGGAGGGCTGCGGTGAGGGAGACAATCCGTAGTGACTGCTCATGCGCCACATCCAAGCAGCTAGCCAGACGTGACTCTTTGTTTTTTTAATTCATCCGAGAACCGGCGGATGTCCTCTCTAAGGTTAGTGATTGTTTTGTTTGCAGATCTTCATCACTGGGCATGATGTTAGCTTTACCGGCTAGCATAGCCATCAGGCTAAGCTAGCTTGATGTGTTTGTGCGGCGTGCTTTACACAAAGCCTCAAATTCACACACAAAGAACCAAACTGGTCAATCCAGATCAGATCAGACCACAGCAAAACAAACTGGAAGGTGAAGGGCTACACAGCAACACTACCGCCACTACTCACTGAACAGAAGCTGCCACGTCACGTCACGTCTCTACAAGTTCTGCATGCTGAGATACACTTGACACCATTCCTCTTGCAGCTGCACTGCCGGTTGCTGCAATCTCCATTACAATTACAGTTTGTGAACTGGAGTAGCTACTCAGGAGCCATGGGGTCTAGTGTTGGAACTGACTCATAACCATGAAGTCTACCATTCATCTACAGTCCCTGGGGTCCAAAGACATACTCTGAAGAAGCATTCAGTCCCGGGTTTAGAGCTAGGCATGGAGAGAATGTCGTGCAGGTGCAAAGTAGAGTTTGATTGACTCTTTTGATCAGCCCGGCTGCTGCCTTTTGCAAAAACATGTGCCTCCTGCAAAAATATGCTGTATCGACTTGCACCCAAAGTTGTACCTGGTGCATGGTATATGCACTAGAGAACTGCCATACCAGCCCTGATCAGCGTGTCCTTGGTAGCCTGTACGTCAAGGAGAGCCAGGTCTCACAAGTTGTAAAAATCCGACACTTGGGCAGTGACTTGTGACGTCAGAAACCAACAAAAAAAGGCATCTTTTAATGTTGGCAACATACGCAGCCTGTCATCATTATAGTTTAATGGCACCCAGTGGTGTCAGGGGGAAACCTGGCGGGACAAGGACGAAAGTTAAGGCGGCTTAAGTCCGAGTAGTGCGGGCAGGAGGGGTGGTGGATGGGTACAACAAAACATCGACTTTCACCCGAGATAGCAGTGTTCGCACCCCGTAAGATTCTAAAGCCAAAATCTGTTCTTTTTTCCTAAACCTGAACAAAACAGAAGTTTATCTTGAAAGAAGACAAAGCATGTAACAGGCACTTGACACAGTGTTCCAGAATGTCAACAACCAGCGCATCCAGGGAACCTTGCACATCATACGCGGACCAAAAGTCAGTATGTGACGAGGTCAGAGTGAGAATCTGTTGCAAAGGAAGATGTCCATGTGCTCATCAGTGTCTCCTGCACAAAACCTGTTAAATAGAGTTAATTTCCCAATGGTCCCAGACTGCAGAAATCATATCACAACTGGTGAAGGCATGAGAAAAAAGCAGGTAGTTCCTCTCTCAGAGGTCTCTCAGAGAGAGCTTTTGGATCTTTCTGACCTTGTGAGAGCCTTTCGACAAGGTTCAGAGGAGTAGATGATCGGTGTTTGAGCTATGGTGCACCACCATAATTAGCACATCTGTATCTTCTGCCCGTACCTGAAAATAGAACTAGATATGTGCAAAGTGTCTAAAAGTATGCCAAACACTGCTGATTCAAACCTTGTTCGTTTTCTGATCTTTGTTGCTGAACAAGAACAAGGGGAAGGGAGTAGAAGTAAGCTCATACTCTATGCTTGTCTTGACTGTCATATCCCGTTGGTCGACAATTATCAGTCAGTTGAACAACTTGAGTGAGTTTAGTTGAACATTCTTGTCATTGACCTGTCATTGAATTTTTGATGACAGGGCCTGTACCTTGAACTTCACCCTCATGGTTTATGTCACTGACTGTGCACCCAGCTTTATCTGCATCTCCCTCCCTACTTCAGCCGCTCTCTCAACATTGACTGCATCTTCTGCAGTGCTCGTGGAAGCTGCTGAGAAGGAAACAAGCAACTGCTTGTCTCGATTGTGGTTGAAGGGGTTGTTCTCCTCAAACCATTTGTGGGCAAGTTCAACAAGGTCTTTGTGGAGTGGCCCATGTTTCCTGACACCTTCCTCCATATGCTAGTTAACATTGGAAACGTGGTTGAGGTTCTGCATGCAGTACTTGTGGCCAAAATCACTATTTCTCATCTTCCCTCTGCTCAACTCACCCTCTGACTTGGCCACCTTTATAAGTGTTTGCTTGATATATATTATATTATTCATCTATGCATATTATCAGTGTTGTAACATGAAATATTTCCAGTTGTAAATGAAATGTAGATGATGGAGTGGTATTACTATTTGATGTGTGGAGTGTATTGTGTCAGTCTGTGATCCACACAATGGTTTGAGCGTATCTGGCACCTGCTACTCCAAATTTACTCACTCACTGTGAACGCCAACCAACTACAGCAGTTACCAGTAAACAAACAAACAAACAAACAAACAAACAAGTACTTACCATGACAAATGAATGGATAGATAAACCCATAAAGCTACTTTTCCAATTTACATGCACCCAATCATATTTATTTCACCAAAAAGGGAGTTGTGATGGGTGGGGAAAAGTGGGCATGGCCCTTTTTTCCACCAAGGAGTAGTTTTGGTGCACAAATGCTTGCAATCAATTCAGAATCCCGAAAAACCCCAAGTTTTACCCCTCACAAGCTATTTAAGGCAGAGGTAAACATTTTTCAAATTTTCACTGATAAGGTTATTCGACACTTTTACAAACACACTGGTGAATAATCTTTTTGGTAAGGAATTTATTCCCAGATTGGCCAAATATCTGATAATATTCCCTAACTATTTAAATCAATCAGACTCATAGTGTGAGGGGCCTGACCTTTCCAAATTAGTACTTTTTCGGCTGTTACTTATTGTGCCACCATCAGGCATGGAGTCAAATTTGGTGTGAAACAGTAAGACATCATTTACAGTTCTGGTGCAGATATTTTAATGACTCTAGCTTGTGCCAGCTCATTGCAAATTGAGCAAATGCATAATATCGCTTATAATGCTACACAGGTCTTCGGGATTTGAACCCTAATAATAATAATACTAATAATAATAATAATAATACACTGGCACAAACCCAATAGGGTGCTTCAGGCCCTTTCACGGCTTGAAGCCCAAACACAGCTGCATAAGAATCCTACAGTTCTTTGTGGTAGCCATAATGTATCTTCTACTGATTAAATTAAGGCACTTTCTCTTTCATTTCAGGTTCAGCAGCATTGCCTAGCAGCATGGCCTTCTTAGCAAGTGGACGAGCAAAGGAGGCAGCTAGCACTCAGCATCTCACTTCCTGTCTTTCCACCAATCACAGGACTGCATCCAAAGGGAAGAACATGAGCGTATTCAGCAGATCAACAGGTACTTATCCACTGACCTGTCTGTGCATCTCCCTGTTAAGAGGGGATTTAGGTGCAGGGGGGTATTTATTTACTTACATACAGTCATGACTGTCTTTGTGAGTGTGTTATGTCTGTTAATACTCTAAAGGCAGAAACATGGGCACGTGAGCATAAACGAAAATACCTGGTGCAGCTGGTGCTGCATATACTCATCATGTGTCTTACACATTGCTGCAGGCAACACATGTCAGTCCTTAGGGAGGCGATATAGAGCTGATCAGAGTGTTGCCATGACCACAGTAGTAAACAAACATGGCGTCTGTGGGGAATGTGTACTGCCGTACTTAATGCACAATAGAAAATAGAGATGAAAACAAAGGATGGAAATGTTGATTATTATTCAATGTTATATCAGTAAAAAGCATGTCATGAAATTCCAAGTAACGGATTTGATTAAAGTGAACAGCTGGAATATCATTAGCATTCGTTTCCCAGGGAGCAAAAAAGCCATGTGAATAAAATTTGTATTAACTGTGTTAAACATCCCTGTTGAATATCCATTTTCAGCTTTGTTTTCAAGCTGCTGCTAGCAGCAATGCCACATATAATCCTGCTGTGACATATTTCTAAAGACACCTCCACTCACTTCTCCATTGGACTGTGCTTGATGTTGTTAGTTAACCCAAAAACGAATCAAAAGTGAAAGCAGAATCTCTAGCTTCTATCCAAAATAAGAGGATGAGCGAATCATCAACTAGCTGGCCACAGTAGCCTCCCACATTCCTGGGAATGATGGCACCCTTCTCTGATGCTGGAGCTGCGGTTGTCACACCGTCCCGTTAGGAACCTCCCTTGCCCAGGCCTGATTCTAACCCCAGACAAAGAATTGTTCCGAGCCCGCTCCTTCAGAGCCCTGGATGGTCATCCAGTAAGAGACAAGACGAGGTAGGAACCCCTCCCATACTCCTCCATCTGGGAGGTGTTGGGGACGCTGGAGCATCTCTGGGACGTTGCATCCGGAACTGGGCGCTTTCGGCGAGTCCAGTGCAGCCTCTTCCAAGAACAAGTGGAGGCCCTCAGCCTGTAGCTTCTGGTCTCTGTGAACTACACCAGCAGTTCTCCTCCAGGGTAACCAGCTCCAAGCCCACAAGTCAGCCACAACATCAGCTCACATCTTTGGTTATAGGACCTATAGGAATGTCAGGAAAAGCAAAAAAAACACTGTTTCTCGGGTGCCACTATCCATGACATAGCTGACAAAGCTATCAAGGTTTTAGCTAACTATTAAAAACTGATTTAATCCACTAATTATAGCATCATTAACACCATTATTATTGCATATAGGAGCATTATCAGCACTTAATAAAAACTTGATAACAGTTTATAAAGCTATCCTAAATATTAATTAATAAGATGTCTATTTATGTAGCAAACTCATTTTGTTTTTGTGCTTGCTGTTTCTTGTTTTGTCCACCAGAGGGCAGCTTGCATTGTTTGCGGGTCAATTTTGAAAAACAAATATCTGCTTTAGATGCATTTTTTGACATGATTTCTTTAAACATAAATTACATGATTTGTTTTGCTATTAAGAAGATGTCATTTCATTCGCTTTTATAAGTATATTTTTGCCCGTTATGGAGAAAATGATTACGTTTTTAAACAGTGAGATTTTATTTTGAAGACCATTTCTTCCTACTTCCTTCCTGTGTTACATTGCCGAACAAAACCAAGCCACTTGACTATGGAATGAATGAGCTAAGGGTAAAACGGTAAAAGTTTTTAGGTAAACAAAGGAAAATGAAGTGGCAACAGCAACTTAATGATAAAAACGTCGAAGGCTGAGTGTATTCTGGCAACCCCCCGAGGAGGCATAAGGTTGGTGTGTGTTGTGCCTGTGGTGATTATTTGATTACTTTATGATTTGTGTCGAAAAGTATGCTAACTCTTTTGCCCGCCTGTTTGGTGAACTGGCGGTGTATTGCTTGGTATAATGTTGAGTTGTCTGAGAAAGTATTGTGATCATTTACCATTTGTTATGGACAGAAGTGGAAACAGAAATATGATTGCTTTGTTTTCTTTGTTTTGTCAGTTCTCACGTTGGTTTATGGAGCTGGTTTTGTGGAACAGCAATAAATGTTAGAACCATCAGTCGAGTCTCTTACCATCTTTTGGAAGGTATGCTACAGGGAGAACTTTACCCAGTAAGGGACCAGTGAGAACTTTACCCAGCAAGGTACCAGTGACAACTTTACCACATGCAACACCACTCTGCCTGTGAACTCCACGATCAAATGGCACGGCAAGACAGAGCAGTGCTGCAGCATCGTATGGTAAAGTGATGGTCAAGGGACGGTAAGGAATACAACTACAGTCAAAATGGATGCCTTGAAGGAAAAGAGAAATAAACTACAGGCAGAAATTGAAGAAAGTAGAGGCTTACTAAATCAAGGGGATGAAGAAGGCTTGTCAAGGCGGGAATTAAAGGAGCTAATTGAAACCAAAAGAAAACAACTAGTTGAGCTTCAACACAAAATGGATGACACTGAGGAATTAAAGACATTACGTCATTCAGATTGCAAAAGTATACCCACAGAGAAATTTCTTGCCTATCAAAAGGAGGAACAGAGCAAAAAGGAAAGGAGACTGCTTAGTCTTTATGAACAGTGGAAAGCTCAAATCAGATCAGCCAGAGAAAACCTAAAGAAAATCGCATCAAATATGAAACTGGCTAAAATGGCAGACACCATTGAAAAGGAGATGATGACGTCATGAAAGTTTACAGTGAAATAAGACAGGGTGCTACACCATCCACTGATCTAAGATGCAAATTAGATGCCTGTGAGGCAGTCACCAAAGACATTATGAAAATAATCAATGAACACTTATCCGGAATAGATGATGACTTTGATGCAGAGCGTGTAAAGCACAAACTCTGTGAGCTACATACTCATGACTATGCCCATTCCATATATGGGACTGCTTCTCAATCAGCTAGCAGTCACTTCTCTGAAACAACTGTCATGGCTGCAAAGAGGGCTGAAGCAGCAGCAGAGCTCACGGCAAAGGAGGCTCAATATAAACTAATAGAGGAAGAAAGAAAGCAGAAGGAAAAAATAAGGATGATGGAGTCTGAATTAGAGCGTTTACAAGCAGAAAGGGACATAGAGTAGCACGTGTCAGACTGGAAAGCCATGACAGAGAAATCAGACAGGAAACTGACAGTCAGCCCTTGCAGCAAATGGACAGTCAGCCCTTACAGCAAATAAACAGCAGATACAACAGGCAAAACCTGCCATCCCCTTTGTGTATCACCAAAACCCTTCCATCATCCCACCAAATCACTGATGTCTCCTCTGTAGCCCAAGCGATACAAGACAGCATAACCATTAACAGACCCCCCATGCCAATGCCCACAGTGTTTGAGGGTGACTCTATCCACTACATTGAATGAAGAGTGTCATTCTTGTCACTGATGGACAGAAAAGGTATCTCATCAGCTGACAGACTTTAGTATTTAAAGAAATATGTCAGTGTTCCGGCTCACAAATGTTTTGAAGGCACCTTTTATCGAGATGATGATGAAGCATACAGAGATGCATGGAATAAGCTCAACCAACGCTACGGGCAGCCATTTGTCATGCAAAGGGCCTTCAGGGACAAGCTGTCAAAATGGCCAAAGGTACAGGCCAAAGCTGCTGAAGGGTTAAGGGCATTCTCTGATTTCCTAAATGCCTGTCACCAAGCCATGCCTCATGTGAAAGGTTTAGAAATATTAAATGATTGTGAAGAGAACCAAAAGCTGATACAGAAGGTTCCAGATTGGCTAGCAGCCCGCTGGAACCATCAGGTCTCAATGGCTCTCATGGAAGGTAGAGATTTCCCCATCTTTGAGGATTTTGCCAAATTCGTGTCCGTAGAAGCAGAGATAGCATGTAACCCGGTCACTTCCCCGCATGCTCTGCACTCATCTAGCCCATCCTTTGTCAAAAGAAGCACAAATGAAACGAAGAGAAGTAAAGCAAGCATCTTCAATACTTAAGCAAATGCAAACACGGAAAACTTAAGGTCAAACAATGGAAAAGAAAAGCCTCCCTGCATGTGGTGTAAAGACGACAAGCATCAACTCTCTAAGTGCACAAATTTCAAGGAAAAGTCCCTTGAGGAACGACGAACATTCATAAAAGACAATAAGCTGTGTTATGGATGTGTCAAACCAGGTTACAGTGCCAAGGAATGTCGACAACGTCACACTTTTAGGCTATTTAAGGAAAGTCACCCCACCTGTCTACATGATGAAAATTACAAAAGGCATGAGGAGGATGACCTGTAGTCATAGAGAGAAAGAAGTCTACAGCTGATGGGAACGCAGCTTAAAACTGTGCAAATGAAATCGTGACAGTTAGCCCACTCTGTGTCACTAAAGAGGGTCAGTCATGCAGTACTTCCATGATCGTCCCTGTGTGGGTGTCCTCTGCCACACAGCCGTCCAATGAGCAGCTCATCTATGCACTGTTAGACACCCAAAGCGACAGCACCTTCATTGAGAGAGAAGTAAGTGATGAATTACAACCAAACACTTTCCCTGTGCAACTGAAACTCACTACTATGATGGGAGAGAATATGATAAGGAAAAGTGAAAGAGTAGATGGACTCCGTGTCAGAGGCTATAATTCAGGCGTTTACATCGACCTTCCTCCTTCATACACAAAAGACTGCATCCTCATGAACTGTGATCACATACCTACCAATCAATCAGCGAAACAAAGGCCTCACTTAGCAGCAGTCGCAGATCAGATGCCACCTCTCCTGAGCTGTGACGTGGGACACCTCATTGGGTATAACTGTCCCAGAGCTATAAAAACCCAGACAAATGATTGATGGAACGGATAATGAGCCCTATGCCATACTTACAGACTTAGAGTGGAGTACTGTGGGCTGCTCTACACCTGGCCTTGATGAAAGACAATCCAGCCTGTGTCACAGAGTCACAATAAAGGAACTCCTTCCAGTAACGCCAATGGATGTGTTAAGCATCCTGGAGTCAGAATTTAAAGACACCAAAAGAGATGACAAAACTGTTTTACAAGAGGATCTTGTGTTCTTGAGAACACTCAAAGATGGCATAAAGAAAAATACCCAGGGACATTATAAGATGCCTCTTCCTTTTAAAAAATGGCCATCCCTACCTGATAACAAAAGGCTCACTGAAATCAGGCTCAGTCATCTGTGGCGGAAGTTCAGCAGTGATGAGAAATATAAAAGGGACTACACAAAGTACATGAAGGAAATCATAGAGAGGGGTGATGTGGAAGAGGTGCCTACAGATGGCGCTCATGGTGAACAATGGCATATTCCACATCACGGCATCTATCACCCGCAGGCCACCCTCCGGTTCCCAACCCAGCTACTGCTGAGACATTTTGTCTACTATCGCCTCCATATATGACCCTCTTGGCTTTCTCGTGCCATATGTCCTCAATGGGAAGAGAATCCTCCAAGAAATGTGCAACCAGGGTACTGGCTGGGATGAACCCCTGCCAGAGAGGCTAAAGCCACGGTGGGAGAGTTGGCAACGAGACTTCACCAACCTACAGAAAATAAACATAGCTCGCTGTTACTTACCTGCTAACTTTGTAGAAATTGTAGAAACCGAATTGCACCACTTCTCAGATGTGAGCACCAGCGGATACGGGCAATGCTCTTATCTGAGAGTCAAGAACAAGAAGGGAGAAATTCACTGTTCACTTGTGATGGGAAAGGCCCGTGTTTCTCCCACAAAAGTGACTGCAATACCACGGCTCGACTTAACCACAGCAGTGGTTTCAGATTCAAAGGTAGTGTTAGGCTACATAAATAATGATGCTCAGCAATTTCACACCTTTGTAGCCACCCGGGTCCAGAAGATCCAGTCCCGAGCTACCAGAGCCGTGGCCTGTCTGCTTCAGCGAGCTAAAAAGGTCACATCACATGCTCTTTCCACAGTGAAAGGTAATCAACTACAGCGTTGCAACAAATTACACCATCGTGATGCTTTTCTCGACGCAGACGGTATCCTCAAGGTGGGAGGACAACTCTGTACAATTGTCATTCCCAAAGAGCACCATGTGACAAAGTTAATAATAGCTCACAACCATGAAAAGACAAAACATCAAGGAAAAGTCTTCATAATAAATGAAATCAGAGCCAGTAGATATTGGATTCCGGGAATGAGCAGAGCATTCATCAGTGTGTGATTTGTCATAAACTCAGCATAGCTGCAGAGGGTCAAAGAATGAGTGACTTACCTGTAGAACCAGAGCCAGAGGCTGAGCACCTTTCTGTCACAAAACCAGTGAGACTTTGTCATGAATGCACCCCACTCCAGTCGCGCAGGGGACGTGTCGGAACGCCAGATAAAGACTGTCAAAAGCGTTCTGAGCTCCACTCTGTCACTTTCTGAAGGAAGGCTCAACGATGCTTTATTACGAACTCTACTGTTCGAAGCCATGGCCATAGTCAACAGTCGACCCCTCACTGTGGATAACTTAAACTGCCCTGACAGCCTCGAACCACTCACCCCCAATCATCTGATCAACATGAAGTCCAGTTCAGCACTCCCTCCACCAGGCACGTTCCCTAGAGAGAACTTGTATGGAGCAAAAAGTTTCTAGCAGAACAGTTCTGGAGTAGGTGGAAACACGAATATCTGCACAACATCACCACAAGGCAGCGGTGGCGCACGCCGAGGAAAAATCTAATGGTGGGTGATCTGGTGATGGACAAAGATGAACTGTCACCCAGAGGTGAATGGAGACTTGCAAGAGTCATAGAGACTGTCAGTGGTAAGGATGGACTTGTAAGGAGAGTGAAAATCTCATGGGATCATTATTAACGATTAATAGTTAATAATGATCCCATGCAGCTACCGGATCCAAACCAATTTACAACAAATCTTTCTTGACCCGTTTCATCCCAAATTTTTCCCAGGCATAAAAATATCCAAATCATCTGTCACTGATAACCCTTTGAAATAATCAATCATTATTTATATTGATCATTATTGACCAAATTAACATAACCTAGGGCTGGGCGATACAACGACTATGTACAATATATCAATGTATTTTCAAGCAGGATATAAATTTATACAACACCGTTTATATTGATATAGGGTCAAGTTGCATTACATACAGTAAGGCATACTAGTGTGTATCTCTCCTCTCTCACACTCTCTGCACAGCTCCGCACTCATTCACTCACAAGTTCTCCAGCAACACTTTTTGGAGTTATAGCCAGAAATGTAACTACACATCACGGTGAGGCAGACATTCTGTCCATTTTTGTAAGCTGAAACCATTTCCCTCAGTGGAAACTAAGCTTTTATTAACTGTAATTTCACAGAAATTAAAAATTGTGAAGACAGTAACGTCTCCACAAAAATAGCATTTTATGTCTTGTGTGTGATTTATCCTCGCTCCATATGAGTAAAGGAAATCTCCGCCATCCGCTAGGCTAATTTATACATTGTAAAATGCCATAGGCTTGTGCTGATAATGTTAGGATGTTACATTTGTTTGGAAACGTGTTTAGTATAAGACAGTTTTGTCGGTGAACCTTCTGAGCTGTAATGGAGCCGATTTGTGTACTTGTGTTTAAAATTGTTACTATTAAGCCATGTTTAATGTGTGACTAGTGTTTTGGAGGTGTAACTGTTGTGCAGCTGCATATTTTTAAACAGAGGAATAAAATCCCAGTCTTTGCATTTTATTTTGATCCGAGTCTGTTTTTATAAAACTGCTTTCTTGTGGACATCTCAAATGTGGCTTTGACTTGTAACTGAACATGTAGCCCATTTTGTAGAAAATACCGAGATATATATCGTGTATCACCAGTCAGCCTGTAAATACTGAGATTTCAATTTTTGTCCATATCGCCCAGCCCTAACATAACCTCCTATGCAGTCATCAAAATACTTATATAGCCCAGCTCAGTTATTAAAACGGTAAAACTTTATATTAAGGTACTGTAAAAAGCCTTAATTAGTGCTTTATAAGCACCAATTAATGTGCACTTATAAGACAGAATAAGATGTTTATTACCATTAATAACACTATATAATTGTTAATAATAGCATAATTAACACCGTTATTATTGCATATAGGAGCATTATAAGCACTTAATAAAAACTTGATAACAGTTTATAAAGCTAAATATTATTAATTAATAAAATGTCTATTTACATTAATTATTATATATGGGTTAATTATAGAACAATAACCACATTTATTACTAGTTTATAAGATCAGCTCCCTATCAGATTAAATTAATAAGGCGCAATTAATAGTTAATAATGATCCCTTGCAGCTACCGGATCTAAAGTGGGAACAGTGTCGTATAAAGGTTAAGAAATTATTAATATTCTCTCAGGGCTCGAAACTAACGCTGTCCCAACCACTCGGGGTCTATAAAAATTGCTGCCGGGACACAAAGATGATGTGTCTGGGACAATTCCGAGACAGCAAAAAAAAATAAATGTCAAAGCAATATTAAAATGGGTGTTATTCACAACGTCATTACTTATGGGTATCTGAACACCGCTTTTGTCGCTTGAATAATTTCAATAAAAACTTATGAACAGCAAAAATACAGTGGCTTTTGCGGCAGCTGATCTGGCTCCACACGCACACATGCACACATGGAACTCAACACGCTGTATGGCGATCACGCTGGGTGCCACTCCCCAGCTATGCTCGCCAGATGGTTGAAACAACTGATGCAAGCTCCTCCAGTGCCCCTCCAGTTGGAATAGATGCGGCATTTGGTGTCTGGACTCTGAAGACGATGTTTCATCTGTTTGTGCCCCTGTGGTAAGTTAGTTTGTTAAAGTAGGTTATAGGCTAACGTTAGCTTGTTGATTTTTAGCTAGTTGTAGTTCTTTGCGATAGCTAACACTAGCAACTCAGCTAATCATTTACATGATGGCCTTACAAAATTATAAAATGTGAATGTATGTTCTAAATTTTGGTGTTTATGATAATGACTATACAGTTACAGTTATTCAGAAGAGGTATAAGTTACTCGGTTCGTTCAGTCAGTGATAATTAGTCTAACAACTTTAGCTACAGAGATGAAGGTCATACTTGAACTAGCAGCCAGTCAGATTTCTAAATTTCCTACAGGTAAGCTGAGTATAATGAACATCCAGACAACAGTAGTTTGTTTTAGCAGAACCTTAGTGTGTGACTTTGACACCAAAAGACATTGCCTTTGACCGCGATTAAGAGAGAGAGAGTGTGTGTGTGTGTGTGTGTGTGTGTGTGTGTGTGTGTGTGTGTTTGTGTGTGTGTGTTAGGGCTGCCATGATTAGTCGACTAATCGATGACTAATCAACTATTAAAATAATCTGTGACTATCTTAGTAGTCGACTAATCAGTTTGAGTCATTTTTCATAGAAAAATACTATAAAAGTACCCCAAAATACTCTTACTGCAGCTTTTTACGTTCAGATATTGGCAGCTTTACACACTCTCCCGTGACAGTGAACTAAAATCCTTTGGTGCGAGAATGAAACAACATTAGATGACGTAACCCAGATAGCACACATACATCTGGCCGACGTCGGCCCAATGTATCAAGTTTACATCATTAAGACGTAGCAGGGAGAGCGTTTGCTCATTGCCAAGACATTGCTGAGATGTCAGCCTTTAATCGAAAATCACCACTGCGCGACGTTCAAACAATCAATAAAAGAAGCTGCGCTCAGTGGGCGCTCCTTCATTAATATTCATATGCTTCGTTAACTACGACCTGTATTCATTTAGGTCGGACCTTTCAAACTGCAAATATTTCACCATTCACTGTGAGAAATCGATGCTAACATTCAAAAATAGCTGACTGTTACCCTATTTTGTGTGTAAGTGTGCACAATGAAGAGACAAAAGTCAATTTGACAAACTTTATTTTCAAATTTCCACAAACAATATCTGATGGCCAGTCCACTTCTCCTGGCAACCTGTAAGAGACAGAAAAGATGATGATCACGTAACTTCAAGAAACAAATCCTAACTTCACCACTGTATTTTTGTTTTAGCATTTCAGCTGTCTTTTCGCCAGATTTAAGGCTTTCGGTCTGTCACTCTGCTTCATTTAGTGTGGAAACTGTTAAATAACGGGATCTGGCGTTAACTCCGTTAACTGTTAACAGCAGCTCAGCACAGTGTCGGCCTGCCCGGGGGGCCGCGGGACCATGGGTGGCAGCTCCGGGCAGTTCCACTTTAACCCAAAAGGAGTGCTCACGATAACCAGATGAGCAGATAACGTCAACTAGGGAAAATAAAATGAAAACACCACACTTGTATCCTGTTAGCTAACATGAGCTAAACCACTAAACTAGCCAACAGAAAGATAACGTTAGCTGGTGGGGACATGTGCTATATACACCCAGTCGTGCCTCGCCACTCACCAGGAACCTCTGTTAACGGTCACAGAAGAAACAACATAGCTATTTTCTGCCAATTTATTTCAGTTAGCTTACCTGAAACCGACAGCGATGAGATGCTGTGTCCTGGGAGCTCAGCTCGAAAAAAACACAGCGGGGATGAAATTCTGCCTTCAGTGGTGACTTCCGTATGAGGGCAGACGTTCTAGGGCACTGGGCCGACCCAAAGCTGATGTAACAGAGACGTTTGATGAGCTGAGACAAAGAGTATTAAATTTAAAGATATCTGCCCCTGTGGCCGATGCTTGTCAGATGTTGTAAATTCAGGGCCGATGTGTTGTCCTCAGGCCGACGTCGGCCAGATGTATGTGTGCTATCTGGGAATTTTGGGGTTTGGGTGAGACAGACCGACATTTTTCAACATTTTAACACATTTTTTGATGAAATGGTTAGTCGACTAATCGAAGAAATAATCGACAGATTAGTCGACAATGAAAATAATCGTTAGTGGCAGCCCTAGTGTGTGTGTGTGTGTGTGTGTGTGTGTGTGTGTGTGTGTGTGTGTGTGCTTGTGTGTCTTGGCTCGTGGAGGATGCCGCTAGAAATAGCTTCGGTAGCTAAGTGCGTCCCTAATGGCGTTCTCTGTGAGTTAAAGTGAGTGAAATGTGTGTGAAGATGCATATGGTTGAGATTCAAGAGTGAGAGTAAACTGTAAAGCAGGATGAGCAGAGTGAATGTGTTATGAGCATCGATGAGCTGTTTGTTATGTTGAGCAGGCTAATGGGTAAAGGCTGTGTCATGTTCATGCTAACTCCTGCTGATTTGCTAACACCATAGCCTGACTTCATTCTTCAGCATTTCATACATTTTGGCAATTGAAGTTTTTTTTTTATCAGACTCAGTGTGTAAGGGTTTTATTATCACTCTTGTGAAACCATTGTTAGAGTAATTCAGTACTAGGCTGTGGATTAAAAACAAGTAGAGTTAGATTAAATATGTTCATGGGTTTAATTCTGAGCCTCTCTTTCAGAGGGATGGGCTGACATTGCAGTGTCAGATGGACTGCAGAAGACGGCCCTGGCCCTTGTAGCCATGCAGGTAAACAAAATAAACTCCCTAAAGAGGAATTAATATGCTACGGTGTATGTTTAGCAATCGTCATAGTAAAAGTTTTTTCGTCTGTATTTCAGACAGTCCCAGGTCAGCATCTGAAGCAGTTCCTGGATAAAGTTGGACCTTTTCCCGGAAACATCTTCTCTGGTGTAAAACTCAACAGGAAACAAGTGGATGATGATGTGTTCCACAAAGTTAAAGATAAATTAATCAATGGCTTCCGTGACAACCTCACCACACGGTTTGGCAGTCTTGATATGGGTGTCTTGAAGGGCGCATCACTGACCTGGCCACCTTTGGCCTGGCTGATGTTGAGACTTTTGTCTCACTTTCTGATGGGCTACAGGGAGCTTTGTGGAACTCAACTCACTTTAGAACTCAACTATTAGGGTTTCCAATCCTTTATTACTGTTTTTGACAACAGTGGTTGCATTAAAAATCAATATGAAAAGCAAATATGTCCTTATGTTGTGTTTTCACCACCATTGGTAGGCTGAATTCTCATTACGAGTGACTATAGCAGCTAACTCTGAATCAATCTGCTCAAATGTTAAGTTCAAATAAGTAATTAAGCATTTATTAACCAAAATATGGCATTTATATTTATCATATTATATTTAGCATATATATCTTATAGTCTCATTAATGTTAATAAACACCTTATTAATTTCATCTTATAGGGTCTCATAGTGTCTTATAAACCAGTAATAAATGTGGTTATTATTCTACAAGTAACCCCTATAAATTATAACTAATGTAAATAGACATCTTATTAAGTGCTCGTTAACTGTTAATTTGTGCTTATTAAGCATTCATTAGCGCTTATTACAGTACCTTAATATAAAGTGTTACCATTAAAACATTTAAAACTCGGTCACTGGCAGTCCCCAGCATTGCCACTAGGATGCTCTGTCATATTCCAAAGTGACTACTTAACATATCAAAAATTCTTATACATACATATATCATTGCTTTGTCATTGGCCTTTTACGTTCACATATGATGTGCTAGGCATCCTTTTGCATCTGCTGTTGACGTTCCAAGATGCTCTACCCATAACTAAACACACAGGCTCATACACACCCCCTCCCCATACCTATCTTTACATCAACCCTCTCTCTCCATCATTACTAAGATTTTACTTTTTTCTCTCTCTGTTAATTGAATTACTTTTGCAGTAGTAGTAGTATCTGTTATCGTTATTGTTATTATTATTAGTATTTAATTAATTATTATTATTTTAAGTAGTTAATCTAGTTGTTTTATTTTGTTAAACTTTTTACCTTTTTTGTGTGCTTCCTCCGCTCCTCCTTTCTACCCTAACTAACACACACCCTACATCCATGCTTACCCCATACACACACACACACACACACACACACACACACACTTGTTTAGAAAAAAGGGAACACTCGGCTCTTAGCAAAAGCCCAGGGTTTGTTGGACCCATCCACCACCCCTCCTGCCCACCCTATGCGGACCATGCTGTTCCTTATATTACGTTGTTACCAGCAGCGTTTCAACCAGACTCTTAACACAACATCTAGCCAACATCGGTGCTTTTGCTATAATTTGGAAGGTATGGTAGCGTGTTAAGATTTAAGTATTTTGACACCCGTGTTTGGGGCTGATGAGTTTCCGCGCACCGGTTGTTGTGGGCTGGGCCGAGTCAAAGTCCAGGGCTGTTTTTTAGTCCCAGTCCGCCCCTGCTGCTACCTTTCGTACGGTTTTGCGTCATATTTTGCAGATAACCCTGTTTTGCTCAAAGTCTTCCCTGTGCAATCCGAACCACTGCCAGATGATAGATCCAGTGCTGTTTTTCTTTGGAACCAAGTCATCAGTCTCTATCTGCAAGCACCGTCTCTTACTTGTAACTCGTAAACCTACCTGGGCTCTTCAATTTTCTTGGCTCTCTCCATGCTTTCTTCTCTCCACTCCTGATACAAAAACATGCACGCAGGTAAGAGAGTTTTCTGGATGGGCGGGTTAGTATGCTGCTTGCTGTTAGGGGAGTATTAGCAGAGGGTGAGAGAAGCGAAACTCCAAAGAGAATTATAGCTGCTGCGCAGCAATGGTCAGGGCCGGGCAATTTTAGGAAATTCTGAGCAACAAGCAGACACCTGAACATAGGACTTTCACATTAGAATGTCCGTTCTGCCTTAGCTGAGGTTTGAACTCACAACTTCTGAGATTGAGGTCCGTCTTCTATCTCACTGAGCTAATTGGCAAGTGACAGTTCATGTGTGGCTTCACAAATTGACTAAGCCAAGCATCAGGGTGCCAGACAGTAGCCATCCATGCCATGGAAAAGCAAATTTCAAAGTGAAAGTTCCAAAGCTGTAGCACATATGGTTGATTTGTTATGAATTTTCAAAGTTTTGAAATTTAGAGGCTTGCTGTAGCGCCACAATCAGGACTATTGTCTTGTGTTTCCAGTTGAGGACATCTGGCATGGGACTGGACCTTAATGAAAAGTTTGGGTAGATTTCTCATATGGAAATGTTTCAACACCAAGAACCATCCTCTATCTCACTGAGCTAACTGGCAAACAGAAATGTCATATGTAGCTTCACGAATTGACTAAGCCAGTCACTTGCAAGACAGCAGCTGTTAGTGTGTAAAGGCAGATTTCAAACGGCTGTCAAAAATTCAGTTATTAAGACAAAAATCTGAAAATACAGAAATTGCATCTGGACAGCATGGAGATGTTGGTAATTTGTTTTTAACAATGATTTATTGGCTCCATAATTGAAAAACTGATGTTTAAAAATGTTTAAACATTTTTGCATTAACTCCAATTGTTGGCACGAGAGCGAAATTTAAAATGCTGTAAAAAATTCAGTTTTTGAGATAAAATTCTGATATTTTCAAAACATCATCTACCATGACTCCAAAATTTTGTCATTTTTTTTAGTGAACATTGAAAATGTATTTAGCAAGAATTTGCAAGTATATGTTTACAGTACCGTTTACAGTCAAACATTTTTGATGCACTGTAGGCTCAATTTTTGACTCAAATTCTTTGACCCCACTGAACAAAGCTGAGTTATTGTAAATCTACGTATTAATACTAGACACCTTAAACATAAAGTGTACCAAAGATTTCTGTCCTACCTATATGTTAACAGATTTAACTAACCTTTTGTTTGGGAGCTTTGATGAAGCCATCCTTGTCTCATGGTACAATGAGGAAATAAAAAGCTCTGGTTGTGTGTCAATTTACATTGAACATGTGACATTGCAAATATTTCATTGAGACTCTTTATTATTTCAATATTTGCTGGAAATGCATCAATACATCATTCGGTAACATTTTTAGAGCCTTATAACTGAAAACTTTTTTCAGTTATGTTGACAGGCTTAAGCTGAAGATGGCGGTAGGAGTGGATGTGCATGTGTAGCGCCGCGCAATGTGGCTGTCTGCCTTAGTGCTAATCCTTTTATAAATACAATTTGAGGTGGACTTTACGACAATATAGATGTTTGAACTGAGCTGGAAGACTTAAATATTACCAGGAGGAGGACAATTGTTTAGCCAAAAGATCCATACAGCGCACCACCTGAGAACTGCAGCCACAGCAAACTAATTAAGCTGTGTTAATTAACCTGCCGGTCAAGGAACAGAAACAATCATGCTGCAGGATCAAGAACAAATAACGCTCCAAACTCTGTGGCGAGTGATCACTGAGATAAAAAGTGAGCTGACGCAAAACTTCTGTGCCATGAAGGAAAAACTAAACAGGTCAATGTTAATATGGCCATACTCAATCAGCAATACGAAGAAATGCAGCAGAGAGTGAGCGCAAATGAGGACAGTCTGCATATTGTCACAGAGAAAATTAATTCTCTTCAGAAGGAGGTAGACAACCTGAAATCCAAGGTGGACTACATGGAGAACAAAAGTCGCCAGTCTAACCTGTTGATCGTGGGTATCCCGGAGGGATCAGAGGGAAAGGACACGGTTGCATTTGCTGCCTGACTCCTGATGCACACCCTGGGCTTGGAACAAAATCCAGAACCACTAATGGTGGAGAGAGCACACAGGATTCGGGAAAGACGAGCATCTTCTACACAAGCAGGGAAACCGATCATCCTTAAATTCCTGAGTTATCAGCAGAAGATCAAAGTTATGCGACAAGCCAGAGAAGTTGGAGAGCTGAAGTTCAACGGGAAGAGTTTTTTTCTGTACCCAGACTTAAGTGCAGCTGTTCGGGAGAAACGTAAGTCCCTCGAATCAGTGAAGAAGCGTGTCCGGGACGTGGAGTTAAGGTATGAACTGTATTTTCCAGCAACACACTTTGTGGTGTATGAGGGACAGAAAAGGCCCTTCAAAAGAAGTCTGAAGCAGAGAACTTTGTTAAAGACATATCCTGAGAAAACTTTTGGATTATTTGACTATGTGGCTCAGACATTGCGCCTACTGACTGTTTTTTTCCCACCTCATACAATGTTAATAACCCTGCCAGTTACTTAGAAGACTTGAACTGACTCCTCCATCCCCAACACATATGTCCTCCTCTTTTGTTTTGTTCGCTTTGAATCGTAAATTGTGGATTAATAGAGAACAGTACTGCATCTGCATGGGGTGCCATGGAGCTGGGCAATTGAGGCGCAGCACTGTGAAATTTCATTTGACAATATAGAGCCTATTTATGTTTAAGAATGTAGATGGATAGGCTAATATGATGCTTTAAATAGCTGTTGACTATTAAGGGGTGTCAGTCCCTCACCATCCCATTTATTTAATAATTAAGATTTCTATTTGTTTTTGTTTTACTTTTTTTTTGCTGGATGGGGGCAAAGGAGGGGGAATCTAAGACAATATTAATACTTCTTGTTAATGTTGCATAGTGCATATTATGTAAAATAGGAGATTGTGAAGGGGATAAAAACAACCCCCTCCCCCAATAAATTAAAGGATCACTCTGCAATTGTACGAAGGTGGTGATGTCAATGAGGTGAGGATTTATTTTAGTTTAAATATAGCAGGATATGATATGGGTAGGCAGTGTACATGAATGTGTGTGTGTGTGCCTGCACTACATATGTATCCTTGCTAGTATCTTGGGAAAGTGATCCAACAAATTAAAATGAACAAATTAAAACTCAATTATCAACACAGGAAATAATTTGTAATTTGGGTGCAGAAATGTCCACTACAGAAATTATGAATGCTATTGACTCATTGTTAAGTGGAAAGGCATGTGGCCCAGATGGCCTACCAGTTGAGATATATAAAACATTTAAGAATATACTTGCCCCACGTTTGAAAAACATGTTTAAACACTTTTTGGTCAAAAGTCTACCTAGTACTTTAAAATTAGCTGCAATAACGGTAATTCCAGAAGAAAATAAAGTATTTTTACTATTTCAAATCAAAAAACAGATTCAAATATATTAGCAAAACTTTTAGCTTGAAGACTTAATTATTTTATTCCAAGGCTAATATCTCCGGATCAGACAGGCTTATTTTAATGTCAGAAGATTGTTGGGGGTTATGCAGTACATTAAACATAAACGCAAAGATGCACATATTCTAAGTTTAGATGCTGAGAAAGCCTTTGACAGAATTGAATGGATATACCTCTTCAAGGTTTTATACAAATTTTCTCTCTCTGAAACATTTATACACTTGGTTAAGTTACTTTATACGGATCCAAAATCAATGATTTCAGTAAATTGTACACTCTCATCTGCTTTTCCCATAAACTGAGGGAAAAGAGAAGGGTGCCCCCTGTTACCACTGTTGTTTGCTCTTGTGATGGAGCCCCTGGCTGAAGCTATTAGATTGAATGAAAAACTAACTGGTATAAAAACTAAGAATCATATGCACAAGATTGTTTTGTATGCAGATGATGCATTGCTGTTTTTAACTAACCCAAGAACCTCTTTGCCAGAACTTATCAAAGTTATTAATATATTCAGTAGATTCTCAGGTTAGAGGATTAACTTTAGTAAGTCCTTGGCACTACCTATGGGAAGATTGCGAGAGGGTAAGCTAGACACCGCATTTTAGATTTGTAGAGATGGTGTTAAATACCTTGGTATCTTTGTCCCATATGAACTGCAGCAACTAACAAAATACAATGTAGTTATAACCAAGATCAAAAATGATTTACAAAGATGGTCTGTGCTTCATTTGTCTGATTGGAAGGATCGCATTAATTAAAATGAACATTTTGCCGAGGATATTGTACCCTGTTCAAATGTTGCCAACAGATACTCCAATGAAATACTTTAGAAATCTAAATAAATATTTATGTAAGTTCATATGGGACAATAAAAAACATATTTAAATTGATAAAAGTACAGCTCCCTATAACCAGGAAAGGCCTGTCTGTAGAGGATTTTAAAATAGTATTTCCATTTCCTTAGAAATGATTGGGTGTGAATCACTCTCACCATCTGATTTACCATTTAAAGAAAAAAATAGCTTACATTCTTTGTTACAACACAATTTTGTGGTTAAAAACATTTTAAGCACTTGGTATAAAATATGTAAATACTATGGGATGGTGGAATCCTTAACATATCTTGCACCTGGTGCTTAGATACTGGGTTTAAGAGATGGAGGGAAGTAGGGATAACTAATATAAATGATCTGTTTGATGGACTGGTAATGAAATCCTTTTATCAGTTGAGGACGGAGTATGGATTAGAACAAACACATTTTTTAGATACTTGCAGCTGAGAAGTTATGTTCAGTCTGTCTCCTACTACAAGAAGAAGGCTGAAATTAACTTTCCTGAGACATTGCTGCTAAAATCTGACTCTGTACATAAAAAGACATTAAGTTATTTGTGTGGGGAACTTGTAAAATTGGAAAAGATTGATACTGATGTCAGTAGATGTTCCTGGGAATTAGATTTTGGGATTACAATAAGTAAAGACGAATGGGAAACAATTTTATTGAATGCAAAAAAGACAAGTTGCTCAAGTCTGTCTCATGAAACATAATTTAAGATCATACACAAAACTTAATGTTACGCACTGTATTAGATCCAAATATAATCCTTATTGTACCACAATCTGTCCGAAATGTAACACGGCCAAAGCTACATATTTCCATGTCTTCTGGGAATGCCCAAAGATAATTGAAATTTGTAATGGTGTTAAAAAGAAAATTGATGGATTGCTAGGATGCAGGTCAACATTAAACCCAGGTATTTGTATTCTAGGATTAGATGAAGGTGAAATACCTGCGGATAAATTCAAACTTATATTGAGAATTTGTTGGTTTGCAGCAAGGTTATGTACTCTTCAAAGATGGGTTGATCATGAATCTCCAGATGTTTCACTTTGGTTTGAAAAGTTTTTGAATTTAATTCCACTGGAAAGGTTATCATACATGATTAAAAACAGATTGGACTTAATCATTATAGAAGCTGAGGTACAAATTGGGCTACAGAAGTACATGAACATATCAATACTGAAATCTAATTAAAAACATATTGGACCAGTTTCTGCATACCTGGCAGCCAGTCTTAATCATTATAGAAGCTGAAGTACAAATTGGGCTACAGAAGTACATGAACATATCAATACTGAAATCTAATTATGTATAATATATATATATATATATATATATACACACATACTGAATAATATGTATTCAGTATGTGATCTGTGTATGCATATACAGTCATGGAAAAAATTATTAGACCACCCTTGTTTTCTTCAATTTCTTGTTAATTTTAATGCCTGGCTCAACTAAAGGTACATTTGTTTGGACAATTATAATGATAACAACAAAAATAGCTCATGAGAGTTTAATTTAAGAACTAAGAACTATTCATTTTCCATGGTTTTCTTGATAATAACCAAAATTACTTAAATTCTTACATCAATAGCTATGGCATTGTACCGCCAAAAACACTACTTTTAAGCATTCCATGTTTTCTTTTCTGTTTGCTTTAAACACATGATACACACAAGAGTTAATACTTGATTGCATAACCATTGTTTTTGATGACTGCAGCCATGCGTCTTGGCATGCTCTCCACCAGCTTCTGACATTGTTCTGCTGTCACAGCAGCCCATTCCTGTTGGACAAATTCAAACAAATTTTCTTTGTTTTTGGGCTTGTGGTTCTCCATTTTGAGTTTGATGATTTTCCACAGGTTTTCAATTGGATTAAGATCTGGTGATTGAGCAGGCCAAGGCATGGTGCGAATGTTGTGGTTCTCCATCCAGGCTTTAACTGACCTTGCCGTGTGGCAAGGGGCATTGTCTTGTTGGAAAATCCAGTCATTCGAGGCAGGAAAGAGTTTTCCAGCTGATGAAAGAAGACTGTTTTCAAGGGTAGTCCTGTACATGACCTGGTTCATTCGGCCTTCACACAATTGCATTTGCCCTGTTCCACTCAGACTGAAACAACCCCAGATCATGACTGATCCACCCCCATGTTTTACTGTAGGGGCAAGACAGTCTGGGTTGTAAGCTTCTCCAGGCTTCCTCCTAACCAGTAAGTTGGCTGGAGTGGGCATCAATTCAAAATTGGATTCATCACTGAAGAGAACCTTAGCCCAATCATCAACAGTCCAATCCTTGTGGTCTCGAGCAAAGAGTAACCGGGCCTTCCTCTGCCTTTCATTGATGAAGGGCTTCTTGCGTGCTCTGTGTGACTTCAAACCAGCTTCAACAAGTCGGTTTCGAACTGTCCTTGCCGAACAAGTCACATTTCTCGACAGTGCCCACTCATTTTTAAGGTCCCTGGAGGTCTGACGACGATTCCTGACACAGGAACGGATGAGTGCACGGTCATCTCGTGGGGTAGAAAGATGTTTCCTGCCACGGCCAGGTAGCAATTTGGTAGTGCCATGTTCAGCTTGTTTTTTTTTTGTTGTAATGAACGGCTGTCTTGGAGATCTTCAGTTTTTTCGCTACCTGTCTCTCACTCATGCCAATTTCCAGCAGTGCCAAGATGGCTGCCTTTGTGGCTTCACATAATTCTTTTGTTTTAGGCATTATGTGAGAGCTGACAACTTCTGAGTTGTGCTACGGCTTGAATGTAAGCAGGAAACCACTCTAGGCCTTTGCATGTGCAGTGCTGCTTGTGACATGAAATGGCCTCTTATATACCCTGGGAATCAATTAAGCTTAAGAATGTCAAATAGGACATAAAGTATTATGTGACCAGCTGCATTTTTTGTTGTGTTCATTGTATTATACGTTTAGTGGTACCAGATATTAGAATGAACAAGAAATTGAAGACAACAAGGGTGGTCTAATAATTTTTTCCATGACTGTATGTATATCTATGATGATGTCTTCCAGTGTGAACCATGGACTCACAAGATGTCATCTTTTCATTAGTTATTGTGGTGACTTCTTTATTGTGGGGTTGAGTGGTTCCCAACCGGAAGGTGATGATACAGAAGAATTATCTTATTCCTAGTGTTGCTTCCCTTGTGTGAGAGTGTGAGTGTGTTTGTGTACTTGATTTATTTTGTCATTTAGTGTAGGTTAAGTGTTCGTATTGTCCTGTGTTTGTGTATGTATCTGTTTCCCTCAGGGTAGGGGTTGGTGGGTGGAGGGTGGGTTATAGAATATGGTCATAAATTTCATGACTTTCACGAAGAATGGTGTACAATTATGTCCTTGTTTATAATTGCTGGCCTTATTTTTGAACTTTTAAGATGTACACTTGTCATAAAATATTTATCATGGGAATAACAATAAAAATATTGAATGAGAAAACTTTTTTTGCGGTCACTATTGTTACCGGTGGTATTAAGTGCGTTAATTACTGAACTGACTGAACAGCTGCTCTACTGCTACACACTATGATTTTAAACGTTTTCATCTTTCTCAACCATTTAAAAGAGGGGATGGTATAGCTGTTTCTTTTTTTTTTTTTTTTTACAAGAAATGTTTGAAGTGTTCTTTCATTTCCTTTGGTAATTTTATTTCTTTTTTTTTTTCTTTTTTTTTTTACCACAGGTCATGTTTATGTCCCTTTCTTTATTGTAGTTCATAGATTACCACAGTATTTTTATTACCGACATTTTAGAACTCTTATCATTTGTTTTCTCTAAGGAGAACTGAGTGCTTGTTCTGGGTAATTTTATTATCCATTCATGTTGCCGTTCATACCCCATGTCTGGTGTCTTGACATAGTGTATTCTTTGAATCTTGCATCATTTAGAGGTGCTACACAGTCCAAAAGTCATGTTCTAGACTAGATACTCTATTTGGGTTTCTGCCCAGAGAATACGTTATCACCCTGTTCCACCCGTGGCCACATCTTTCTGGCTTTATGTTTTACAAAGACCTCATTTTGTGGGTGTTAATGCCTGTTCAGTGCCCTCAATGTTTTCTGAATGCCCCTTGGGGTCAGCACTGCCCCTGTTGAGAAACAACTAATTGGAGCCTCATTAAACTGGTCGGTTGTGGTTTTGGGCTGAAGGAAATCCACAAAGGAGGGCTCAGCTTCCTCTTGTTGTTTGATGTTATAACCCCCCTCACAGCAACTCTCAGATTGCAGGTTGCGCATTGCAGATTGCGCTTGCGTGACATACTCCAGAATGCAACAACATGTGAGATGAATCTTGCGTAGCTCAAAGCGTCTGTGTGTGCGTACCTGCATGGACCATGTTTCTGCCTTAAGGATTGAGGCAAGATGTGGATTAATTCATCCAACAAAATGCTTTACTCATGTGTTTATCTTTGCTTGAAAAAATATTTTTTTTCAGCCTTTCTGCATCTGCATGTGTTTTGCTGTCTTACAGTGCAGCAAGACTCTAGGTCTCTGAGAGGAAGGCCTGGAGGCTCTGCAGCGGTCAGGTCCTTCTGCCCTCTAACCGCCCGGGCACAGAGGAGGAGGGACAGAGAGAGGAGAGAGGAGGAACAGCAAAGGAGGAGGAGAGAGGGGGAGGAGAAGGACAGGAGAGAGGGAGCTGAGAGACACCTACCGAGACCTCCACAGCTCTCCCTACAGGTCAGGAGGACTAACAAGGTCTGATCATCCTTTCTACATTCTTCTGTGCCTGAAAGGTGTCTGGTTGTGTCATGAGTATGATCAAGATTGAATTTGACACAGATACACATACAGTTCAGTTGATTGTGGGGCAGCAAGATTAGCTGCTAGCTTTTTATCTTCTTGATCACAAATGTAAGATTACTTACTTATTTACTCCTCTTCATTCCCTATGGGACATATGGCTTCAGTGATCTCTTTCCATTGCATTCAGTCCTTGGCAGCATGTTGAGCCTTTTCCCATGACAGGTTCATCTTTTCCAGCTTCAGTGTCACAGTTCTGTGTCAGATGGTTTTGGGCCTCCAAGGTCTCCTTTTGCCTGGTGGTGTCCATCTTAAGGCAATGCTTGTGATCTGGCCCTGTTCAATTCTTAGCACATGACCTAACGAACTATTTAAGATTGCGGAGCAGCAAAAGTAGAAGCAAAATGCAGCCTTTTTCATGACATTTATCTGGGAAAGAAGTCCTGTAGGTTCCTGTATGTCACCACTGGCACTTACACTAGCAAAGGGTGCAGAGGTTGCGGGAGGTGTGGGCACACCTTGACCCAGGGCCTAAGGAGTCCAGTAGCAGTTTTTGCACAATGCAATCAAATGAAGGATGACAGCATTATGTGTAATGGTTAAGTTTAGTATTTTTATACCTCACCATATGTTAAAAAAACAGTGCATCGACCTACCTTGTACTGGTATCTAACTGGTACCACTCAACACTAATCTAGAATAGAAAATTTAGAATGCTATTGAAATAGGTAGAGCTGCACCCTAAATGGTAGTTACTTGAATCAGTCTGAAATCACTTGGGTGAACTCTCATTTTATTGGTCCAATCCTTGCACTTTTGTTTGCTGTGTCTTTATACTCAAAGCAGCACAGGATACTGTTTACAAATCAGGTATTATCTCAAAATCTTACTTAGTGACACTGGCACCGCTTCCTTTATTGACATCCAGAGTGATCTAAACTTAAGCAGACAATGCTGTCATGAGCCAGTCAGGAGATTTTATTACTGAACTATGACCAGGACATACAGTTCAACACTTCAGGCACAAGAGGAGCCGGATGTTTCAAAATAAAAGCACCAGTGGTTACACTTTGATTGTTTAATCATAAAAGTACTTTATTCAACTTTATTAAAACAGCATTTTATTGAACTTTTTTATAACAGTGTTTTTTTTTTAGATTTATTATGACACTAGCAAATGCAGCTCATTTAATAATTTTGTATTTTAGTAGTATAAAGGAGATTTCAAAATATTGCGATATATATTGTGTATCGTGATATAGACTAAAAATATTGTGGTATTATTTTTAAGCCACATCATCCGGCCCTAGTTTGTTTGTACATTTATAAATTTAAGCTCTCCAAAGTCAAGAATGACTGTGTTGCTTAGCAACATTGCATTGTGTTAGTGTGGGCATTATAAAATTAGCAAAAACTGTGCAGACTGTCTTCGCTTAATATGCGTTATTGGGCTGCAGCCACTTTGGAGTTTATCTGTTTTATATAAATCTATGGACTTTATTATCATGGTGGAAAAACAATAGCTTAATAGCCTGCATGTCATGTGTCTCAGTGGCTCCAAATCAATACTACATGTTAAAATGATGACTTAAGTGTGTGACTACATAGGCCACAGAATGCACACCTCTTTATTTAGGCTTTCAGACTTGCTCAATATTCTAAAAATTGTTTAATCATTTTTTGTAATAACTTCCATGTTATATGAACCATGTCTCAAATTCAGTTCTTGCATTGCTGCAAGTTCTTGCATACAGTACATGAACCAACACATCAGGTGGCATGGAGACACTCATACAGTCTGTGTGCCCACCAGAATGCTTTGCACTGGTTGTCTTGCTTTTGTGATGAAGATCAGGCCCTATGTGTTGTTTGCCCTGGTAATGTTTTTTTCTGCTGATGATTGTATATGAAGTGCTCTCTTAATGCCCATTTCCCCTCCTGCTGTGTCTGTATCACCCTTTTTTTTTACCTCTGGGCCAGCAATAGCCAATGCCGGAGGCATTATGTTTTTGCGTTATCTGTCCACCCGTCCTTTGTCTCATTTGCGATACTTCAAGAATTCCTCAAGGGAATTTTTTCAAATTTTGCACAAACACTTGGACTAAACAATGAACCAATTCGATTTTGGTGGGAGAAAGTCAAGGTCACTGTGATCTTGCACCCATCTCATCCTAATGTAGAGATATCTCAAAAACACACTGAGGAAATTTCTTCAGATTTGATACAAATATTCACTGAGGCTCAGTCATGAATTGATAAGAATTTGGTGGTCAAAAGAGGTAACTGTGACCACACAAAACATATTTTTGGCGCTAAGTCAGAAATTACTTCACTAATTATGACAGAATTTCACACAATTGTCTACTAGGATGTAATGATGAAGTGATTAAATCAATATGCAAAAGGTCAAAGGTCAACTTAACTGTGACATCGTAATGTTCTGCAAAAGCACTTTTCTGACCATTATTCAGCAACAGACGGGAAGACATTTGGTCAGATCCTGAATTGGTGACACTGATCTTGGATGCCCACCTTGAAACTGTGTTGATTGTATAGATCCTCTGTGCTGCCAGTTGGTAATTGTAGCCTTTTTTGTTTAGTTGCGATTTGCATCAATTGAGTTTAAGCGTCTTTTCTGGTTATTTCTAGTAAATTTATATGCCTTTTGGTGGTTAAGTGATGTGTCTTGGTACATAACTTCCCCAACTGTTGATTTTTAGTACAAAAAACAATCAGAAACAATGTGTTTCACAGATATAGAAAATGAGTTGTCCAACCACATCAGAAATCAAAAGTGTTTCCTGCTGTTCTACCAGATGTTTCAGATGAAAGCCAGCTGTTTTGCTGGCAGCCAGCTGACAGGTTTTGTTCAAATATGGGGACAGCAGACATTTCAGACATTGTCCAACAGCCTATGCTGGAAGACATTTATATGTTGTACTTCAGAAATGGTTAGACACACTAATTCTTTCACTGGGCCTGTAAAGAACAACAGGCCATCTGTTTACAGAATTTTGCTCATAACTGTTTTCTGCTAATATAATTATTCCCATGCCTTAATATGAGCTATCATGATGTCTTTCTGCTGCAGGTTGCCCTGATTACTGGACTCTCTGAACAAAGAACCTCTTGTGTCAGGTCAGTTCCTACCTTAAAGCCTAGGACAGGGGTGGGAAGCAGATGCCCCCCCAGGCCCTGCACAAGGCCTAGCAGTACCTGTAAACCAAGACTCCAGGAAACCAACAACAACCACCTCTCCCGGCATAGCAAACACCAACTGCCTCGCAATCAGCACCTTTCTCTTCACCACCGAACAGTTTCTAACTACTATAGCAACCCCAAGACCTTCAGTAGTCTCCAGAACTCAGGAAGACATTCAAGCAGGACTCCAAATCAATTACCATTGACTAATGGCTCAGTCAGACCGCTGGGTGAGAACCCCGGGGTCCTAAGGTTGTCCAGAAGAAGAAGAGGCCTCCCACCAGATACCAGCCCTAGCCCCCTGAATCGGGTTCCTTCGGACATCAACTCATCGAAGAATTGCGGGACAGTGCAATGCGAAGACGGTGATGTCCCATTGGAGAATGACTACCATACTGGTGAGATACCACAGAAAAAGATGGACTGTGCTAAAGATGATAAAGAGGGGTATGTGAGTAATACTGGAGAAATCACTGGTAGTAGTCATGATGAAGAACATAGACAAAATAGATCTGGCCATGTTGGAGAGATGGGACTAGAGAGGGACAACTGCATTAGTGACAACCTACAGGACAAGGTGAATGTTAGAGAGTTAAGCTTGACCAACGTCTCTGCTCTGGAGCCCTCTCATAAAAGGGTCAACTTTACCAGCATTATCACAAATGTTGACATCAGCCCTGTCAGTGAGGTCATGTATCGACATGTCAGAGAAAAGAGGCTCCAGAGAAATCAGCCTGCTTCATCCACAATCCCTAAGCTAATTACCAGAACTACTGATTCTAGGACTGTTGCCAGAGCTGCTACTGCTAGGACTTGTGTAACTAAAGCTGCTATCAACTCAGTGACACCTATACACATACACACTGACCCACCAGCCACTTACTCTGCCAAGCACACTGCTAAGGGTACTAACAAAGGTGCTAGCAAGGACAATACCAAGTGTACTTCACCAGCCAGCAGTTACTCTATCCATAATTCTAAAGGTGCTGGAAAAGATACTTCCAAGTGTACCACAGAAGACTCAACAAAGGACATTGCACCTGTCAGTAGCTATTCTACCACTTCCGAGGGCTCAACAAAGGGCCTTAACCAGACCAAGTCTACTACCTCAGCCATCAAGACCAGGTCCAGCCCTAGAATCCTTCTGAAACATTAACAAACACCTGAACTATGTCTGAAAACATGTTCTCATAGATTCATTATTCGCAATATTTAGAATTGTTGAGGAAGACAGTTTTGAAAATAGTTAAAACAACATCAGATACTGTTGATCAGTAGCACTGCATGATGATGGTTGTTGGCTGGTTGGATAGTAACCCATGACTATGTACTGTTCTTTACATTTGTCAGTGATTGTGGGATTGATTTAATTCGATATAGGAAAATAAATAATGAGGAGAGAGCGTAATGGCAGACACTTTGTAAAATGGACTGTATAGTGAAAAGTCACTATTTTTAGATGGTCCCTTGCCGTATCTGAAAAAGTAGCTTGATATTTTTGGATTAATATATTCACATATGAAAGGCACTGGTTTAATCAGAGCACATAGTTTACTTGAGTCAGTCTACTGTACAGTTTTCAGTAGCAAAGGGTACAGTACAGTCTTGCCATTTCAGTTAAACAATGGGCCTCATTCACCAACTATTCTGTAAAAGACATTTCTTCTTAAAAGCCACTTCTGCAGCTTTCACAAAGATTCTTACATTCACAACTGTTGTTTACTTATTTGGGATTTTTTCTTAGGTAAGAATCTACACACACTCAAGTATTAGTATTAGTATTATTGACTTTGAATTACAATGCATTTCTTCATAATTTTTTAAATAAACATTTTGATTATTTTACAAAAAGCATGTTTTTTTTAAAATAAACACTCCACTGACAATTCAGATTAGTTATGTTAATCAGAACCATGTATCCAATGATTACTGTAAATATCACAGGCGGATAGGACAGCCGGGGCAGAAAGTAACAAAGCACCATTCTGGGCAAGTTATTAATAACTCACAGAAACACTTCGTGAAATAGTCCACTTCGACCTATTCTCCCCCTCTTGTATGGGCTGAAATATGTGCCACCAGAAACTGAATTTGAATCATTTTTATTTGAATTTGAATTTCTAAACTTGAATAATTGCATTGAAAAACTGAATCTGAATTGAATTTGTACGAAGAAGCGCTCGCCTTGATCTATAGACCATAGACAATCTTTGTATCCTCTGTATGCATTCTGTATACTGTTATACTAATATGCTGTTAATGATCCTCATTATGCCTTCATATAACTGTAAACCTTGTTGCTACTGTTGAACAAACAGTAACTCGCGAAGGAGCGGAGTGGCGAACAATTTGATTCGTATTCACTCACACTCGAATTTACTGATGAGCATATTATTGACTTACTTAGTGCAATACAATGAAAACAACTAGCCAGTGCGCCTCGAGTAAGATGCCTATAGAACCTCTCTCTTTTTTTTCTCCCGATTCCAAAGTATGGCAGCTGCCATACCTCGCTATACGTAAATGACGCCTATGGTCTGTGACTTCCTGTACGGACTGAAGGCTGCTGAAAACTGTCGGGAAACTGTCCGACTTCACCGCAGCTTTTTGCCCCCCCCAGGTTGCAGTGTCCAAACAGTGTGCAATCAGTCATTCCAGTTCACCGTTTGTGCAACAGCAGCAACAAGGTTTACAGTTATATGAAAGCATAATAATTATCATTAACAGTAGGCTATATCAGTATAACAGTATACAGAATGCATACAAAGGATACAAAGATTGTCTATGGTCTATGGATCAAGGAATTCAAATTAAAAAAAAAGATTCATATTCAGTTTCTGGTGGCACAAATTTCAGCCCATACTCTTGCTGTCTCTCTTTAAACACTTGCAGCCACACCTTGGAGAATGCCACCAAGCTCATCTCTGTCCTCAGTCCTGACAGTTGTGCTGTAATGCGTAAAGTTTGTGCGTGGGGTGGTTGATTAACACATATTTTTAGTATCCGATGCATCTTTTTTGTGCTATTTTATATCCACTCCTGACTCTACTAACAGTGACAGCTTGTTTGGTGTATATTTCCTGCAGAAGCATGTTCACTTAAGAATTATTAAAGTTTTATCTAGAGTCCGTTGCTCCACCCTCTTTAGAGGTTGGGCATTCTAGTCTTACTTTTCTAAACTTTTCTTCTTTTTTTTTCTTCTTCAAGTTCTGTGTGGGCACACTGCAGTGCTGTCTCATCCCTGCAGTCTCACATCATAAATCTGACATAGACTTTTCTTAGGACCTTTCTTAAGAACAAATTTAAGAAAAAACTTTGGAAGATGTTGGTAAATGAGGCCTAATATTTCAGATCAATAACATAAAAGTCCTACAGATTTCTCACTTAATACCCACAAAGAATCAAAAGATAGGTTCCCATTTTTCAATGCTGTCTGAAAACAATAGTCAAGTGCTCCTATAGACTTCAATTTAAGTTATGGGCAACAAAATCCACAGTTCTGTGCAAAAACAAAGCAACGTTGAGCTGAAACTAATACAAGGCTTTAGCAGTCTAAGGACCCAAACACAACAAACCAACTAGTGGCCCCTGCTGTGTCGCTTTACATCCCCTGTGTCTCAACCAAGAAGTTGCACATGAGCACACTGCAAATACTACAGGCGACATATGTTCTAAGCCTGCTTGAGAGGAAATAACACCAGCAGACAGCGGTTGTCTGTTATTGTCATTTAAAAAGGGAAACTGGACAACCGCCTGTTAGCACATTAACAACACAATGTAATGTTTAAAGAACAGAGCATATTTTCTGTGAACAATACACAAACCATCAGGAAATGTTTCTGCTAAAGAGCTCAAAGAGCTCCGGATAAAGAAAATAATCTAACCTTATGGAACAAGTTTGTTTTGGTCTCACTCCCTCTGGACTTAAGCTGTTTGTTTTTGATTTTGTTTTTCAAATCAGACCTTTAAGAAAGACTGTCTGCACTGTTATAAGTGATCGAAGATTGAATTTGTGTGTCTGGAAATCAGCAACCAATCTGTATGGGATGCTATGGTAATGACGTGGTGTCAGTAAGTACGTAGCCACACAGGTGATGCAGCTTTTGGACAAGGCAGCATGAGAAATGGAGGCTAACAATAACAGAAAATAGGGAAAGGGAAAATAAAGTAAGTCTCTGTCATGCAGCATTGCAGAGATATTTAGCATTAGTAACGTTACGTCTCACATGACATTTAACACCCCAAAGTTAACTTCTTTAGTGTCCAGTATGCTCAGCTGGACAGTGACATCTTATAAGGGGTTCTTTAAGATCTAATTTGAGCATCCAGACTGAGACACATCTGTGGAAATGTGATTTGAACCCCAACCCAATCCCATGTGAAACGACTTCCAAATGTGGTTTGTATCTGATTTTCAAAAATTCTCAACTCAACTCAACTCAAACTTTATTTATAGAGCACATTTAAAATAACCGGGGTTGACCAAAGTGCTGTACAGATTAAAAGTGGCACAGATGATAAAAGTGACCCATACAATGCATGAATTACAATAAATAAAATAAATACTAAAGTACATAAACACAGTGCTATAAAATAGAATAAAATAAATTAAAATTACATTAAAATTTTGCCAGAAGTCCATTTAAACTCGATTAAAAGCCAGGGAGAAGAGGTGTGTCTTTAGGGAGGATTTAAAAACGTCAATCAATCCCGCAGAGCGGATGTGCTGGGGCAGGTTGTTCCAAACATAGACATATATACATAGACGCCGCACTAACTGCCTGAGCGCGTCCCAGCCGGCCGCCATCTTGGATGGGTCTCGCTTCACCTCCACAGTGCATTCACTTCTATTGAGGAAGGAGCTGTATGCATAAGTAAAATAGAATAACTCACTGAATTTTCAACTGATTTTCACGCGGTTTGGTTTGTTACAAACGGCTCACATATAGTTATGATACAGGATGCTTTCATACATCAAAAATGCAGGATTTCATACTTTAATGCTTTCTGCAGATAGCAACAGCATGTTATTTAGGTCACAACACAGTTCTTTTATTCACCTCAACCCCAGAGTGGTGTGTGTGTGTGTGTGTGTGTGTGTGTGTGTGTGTAGATAGATATAGATATTTCTTATTGTTCTATTGTTCTTTTATTCACCTCAACCCCAGATATACACATACAGTATATATATATACTGTATATATTGTGTAAACATACTGTATAAACACAATATACCAATACAAAACATAGTATAGCATATTAATACATTTATTAATATATTTTAATAAAGAAAATGCTTGATTGTTGGTTGAGTTTATTTCTCACACTCACTCTTTTAAACCCACAGCCATCAGACTTCATAATTCTTTGTTAAATAGATGATCTTACAGACGTCTTTGAAATTTCTTCTTCTTATTATTAAAGTTCTTCTTATTCTTATTACACTGACTGCTGTGATCCCTCAAAAGTAGTAAAAAACATTTTCAATATTTACATAAACACTGAAATTAATTTTGGTATTGGTATTATAACTATGAAAATGGGATTGTGGTCAAGATCATTTGAAAAAAAGATACAGAAGGATGAGCAGCAGGGGATATTTCCAGCACAGCTGGTGGAAAAGTGAATATGTGCACAAAGGTGTGCTATACATAATATGCTGTTGCTATCTGCAGAAAGCATTAAAGCATAAAATCCTGCATTTTTAATGTATAAAAGCATCCTGTATCATAACTACATGTGAGCCGTTTGTAACAAACCAAACCGCGTGAAAATCAGTTGAAAATTCAGTGAGTTATTCTATTTTACTTATGCAAACAGCTCCTTCCTCAATAGAAGTGAATGCACTGTGGAGGCGAAGCGAGACCCATCCAAGATGGCAGCCGGCTGGGATGTCGGCTCCAATAGGCGGCGGCAGTCAATGCGGCGCCTATGTATATATATCTATGGTTCCAAAGCCTAGGGGCCGCCACCATTTAGCTTAATTTTGGGGGTGACCAGTGGCAGCTGATTAGAAGATCTCAATGTTCTGGCAGGGGCGTGGATACGGAGGAGCTCAGTCAAGTACTGGGGGGCTAGGCCATTGAGAGCTTTAAAAACAAACAATAAAATTTTAAAATCTATTCTAAAAGCAACCGGGAGCCAGTGCAGCGAAGCTAGGCCAGGGAATATGTGGTCATGCTTGGGTGTGCCAGTGAGGAGACGGGCAGCTGCATTTGTATCAGCTGCAGGCGGTGCAAGAGTGAGTGGTCCAGGCCAAAGTACAGTGAGTTGCAGTAATCCAGTCGTGTGTTAATAAAAGCATGGATTACATTCTCAAGATCTTTACGTGGCAGGTACACTTTTACAGAGTCATTGGATTTTGATGTTAAAGGCAGGTAGATCTGAACATCATCGGCTTAACAATGAAAAGAAAGATTATAATTCTTGAAAACTGACCCTAATGGTAGCATATACAGCAAGAAATGAAAATTGCATTTCATGTGGTGTTTTGCTGCCCAGACTTTCTAAATCAATCTGAGTACTATCTGGATATTCCAAAAACCGGTTTGGGCTGGCAGTCTGAATAAGGCCTTAGTCTGTTAAATCAAGTGGGTATCTTCCAAAGATAGTCTTTTTAGTATGGTACACTTGCCAAAGCTCAACAGGAAAACACTTACCAGGGAATCAAAAAGGATGGATTTTGTACAAAATAGGCCATTACTATGGAATATATATCCACTTGATTTGTTGGATTCAGACTTTTGCAGCCCCATATTGACTTTTTACTGTTGTGTGTGTTGTGGAATGCATTCATCCCCGTTTCCACCAAGCAGTCTGGTACGGTACAATTCAGTTCGCAACACACTTTTTCCATTTCCACTGTGAAAAGTTGTGGATGGTACTAATGGAACCGTTCCTAACTGTCCCCATTTTGGTCACCCCTTTGTTGGGGTACCTAGCACACAGATCTGGTACTAAAAGGTGGAGCTAGAAACACTGCAGTCTGTTAGAAAGAGGACCTTCACTCTTGCCGAGCAGTGAGTTGTGGCATGAAAGGATATTTTGCCGCCTCTTGCAGCAGCTGTAGTCTGAGAAAAAAATAACTTTATTAATTAATAACACACCTTAGATTTCAATACGACAACTCTGACCATTCCATTAGTTTTTATTGTCCCTCTTGGATGACACACTTTAAGTAATGAGTGGATCTTCAAGTGTTTAAAAAAAAAAAAAAAATTTAGCTGGATTATGTGAACTGCATATATTCGTATCCTTGCTTGGACAAAAATAAAAGCATTGTGGAGCGTGGTTCCTCTGGGCTCTGGCAGCACTAAATCCCTGCGCTTGCCTGAGACAGACTAAATGCACAAACTTGCCATTTTTAAATATCCCACTGAGAGAGACTGTCACTGTAGCCTGTTCTGTTTTGTTTTAAAAATGTTGGTGTGCAACCCTGTTCTGTGGACGATAAATGAGGTGCAGCCTTCTCTCTGTATCAGGGAGTGACAACAGCCCTGCCCACATTTAAGAGTTGTTGTTTATGAGGTAACGATGATGTGAAGGTGATGAAGGAGACTCCGCTGACACCGTCTTGCTTGTATATATAGAAAGGTTTATTACAAGAAGTACAGCATCAAATCAAGCACCCAGGATTGCCTGAGAGAGAGTCCTAAGCCAATATGAACTGCTCTGCATCACAGCCCCAAATATTCTGCTTATATAGGTTGGTTGTTTTGATGAACTTTGAAACAACCCGAAACAGGTGACAGAGAAAAGTCCAGATGGAATCCAACCCTTTAACCTGTCTTATCAGTCCTTGACCTAGGCCGTGACATAATCTTCACCTGGGCCCCTAACTGAGCACTTTTACACTCTCTGAACATCAAGCAACGTGGCGAATCATATACCTCAGAGTACTGTTTGTAGTGGAAATGCTGAACGGATCTAGTGTCTAGGTACCATGTCTGAAGGGTTACTTTTGGTTCTGGTACCATATGGAAAGTGTTTGGTGATAACGGGGCTTTTTTGTACTGTAACTGTGGATTTTGTCCTCCATCACTCACATTGAATTTGCATTAGGAAGGGCTTTATTATCAGGAGGAATGATAACATTGAGCAAAGTATTGTTTTAAGACAGATTTGAAGAACATAAACCAATCCTATAAGGAGTCAGTGGCATGTAAATGGAAACGTCCATTCTATCCACATCGACTCTTACAGTTATCAGTACCACCAGCTGTATATGTGAAACCAGCAGCACAATCACCAGCCGAACTGTCTTTACCAGTCTGTGTCAATACAGAAGGACCTCCCAATCTACTGTATGTTTTTTCAGATTTTTTTAGGATTGTTTTCAAGTAAGTTACATGTGAAGTATACAAGAACAAAACTGATTTTTATTCACTCATTATTTCTTATGAATAAATTTGTCTGTACTGTATGTACCATTCACAAGTAACTCACAAGGCACACAAAAGAGTATAAAGGGGACCACGTAATGACATGTGACATGCTTATTTCAGAGTCTGTGTGGATTAGTACACTTGTAAATATAGAAGATATGTGTTCGTGAGGCAGGTGAACAACAAACATATGAAGAAATGCCTCAGTAAATACTGGTGACATGGTTTGTCCTTAACTGTCAACATGGCCATCACATTGTAAGATAATTGACTGGATGAGTCCCCACACTAGAAATCATGGAAACAACTGAAATGTCAGGAGGCTTTAAGATTATATCAGGTGCTATCAGGTGCTGTTATCTTGCTCATAAACATGGGAGGTTAAAAAGAAGAGTGGTAAAATCACATGGCTGTGTTAAATAAAATTAGTCTAACTCTGGTAACTCCAGATGAAAAGAAAAAAGAAAACAGCAAGTGTGGGAGATGGCAAAGCTGCTGCCTCTTCTATAGCGATCAAAATCATCTTAAGGTTGCCAAGATATTTCTGCACACAGGGGCTTCAAATAAGTAATTGACAAATGTGTTTGTAAACCACTTTGTGATACTCTGCAAATGCTTTTGTCCATATATCTTATAAGTTAAATCCTAGCTCAGTGTATTTGCTTATTTTGACCAGCACATGTTATACTATGTTATGCATAAAGCATTGAATCAGTTTCATATTAAGACCTGTCTCAGCTGTGGAGCATTAATAAACCATATACTGACATGTGCATTCAAGGCCTTTAAACACAAGTGGCATTTCTTCCATATGATTGATTTGCTCTTCAGTACATACTCTTCAAACTGTTATCTTTGTTAGGAGTACTTAAACACAGAGCATGAGCATTATGCAATGAAAAGCACTGTTTTGTTTTGTTTACTTGAATGAGGTCAATTTTTCTAGACTTTTGCACTGCAAAAAAAAGGATGAAGGCATCAATCACTTTGCGCCCACAAAAAATCCTCTGAATGAGGATTACAAATCAACATGGAGGCTCACACAAACCATGGACTGTTTACCAAAATTTAAATTACTCCTCTGACAAAGGAAGTCCATGTCAGATCCACTCCTTCATTCTTACCCTTCACAATAATTGCCTGAGACGTGTACACTGTGTAACTGTTTACCAGAGGGTACTCAAATTTTGTCAGAACATTTCATAAAAAGAAGCTTGATATAATAGCTTCCAATACCTTTGGCTAAACAACAACTTACTGCAGACAGACCGCAGACAAAAGCTTTTGTTGGAACAATAGTTGCAACTGTCACCAATTCACATCACTGCCAGTATGAATAGTTTTCATACAAAATTCAATTCATTTCAATTCAATTTTATTTATAAAGCCCATTATAACAAATAACAATTTGCCTCAGAGGGCTTTACAGCATACAACATCCCTCTGTGCTTTTGACCCTCACAGCAGATAATGAAAAACTCCCCTAAAAAATTGGTAGACACCTCAGGAAGGGCAACTGAGGAGGGATCCCTCTTCTAGGACAGACAGACGTGCAATAGATGTAGTGCAGAAGTCAAAATGATACAGAAAGAGAGACAGAGACAGAGAGAGATGCAGGACAGACAGTAATGACAGCTTACAACAACATTAATTTAAGTAATAATATTACAATAATAATTATGGCTATTGTGGTACAATATATTGTAGGTATGATTAATGATAATAGCAGCAGTAGGAGGCATCAGGCAGGACCACAGCAGCAGCACAATCACGTCACACGATCCAGGCACAGCTACGATACAAGGTAACCTGCAAGACAGTGGAGCACAAAGGCTCCAGAGAAGAAGTCGAGTTAGTGACATGCAGTAATAGGACGTGAATGTTAGCAAAGGATAGAGAGAGAGAGAGAAGGTGCTCAAGGTATTATAGGTGATGTATTATAGAAGGTCCCCCGGCAGACTAGGCCTATGTCAGCCTAACTAGGGGCTGGTCCACGGCAAGCCTGAGCCAGCCCTAACTATAAGCTTTATCAAAGAGGAAAATCTTTAGGCTGGTCTTAGATGTGGAGACGGTGTCTGCCTCCTGGACTGAAACAGGAAGATGATTCCACAGAAGAGGAGCCTGACAGCTGAAGGCTCTGGCTCCTGATCTACTTTTGGAGACTTTAGGGACCACAAGTAACCCTGCATTCTCAGAGCACAGTGCTCTAGTGGGATAATATGGCACTATGAGCTCTCTAAGATATGATGGAACCTGAATTCAATTCTGGATTTTATATTATAAATGTAACATTGTGTTCTGAATTAGCTGGAGAGTTTTTAAAGACTTATTAGAGCTACCTGATAATAGGGAATTACAGTAGTCCAGCCTAGAGGTAACAAAATTGTGGAACAATTTTTCTGCATCTTTTTGGGTCAGGATAGGCCTAATTTTTGCAATGTTACACAGGTGAAAAAAATGCAGTCTGTGAGGTTTGTTTTAAATGAGAATTAAAAGACAAATCTAGGTCAAATATTACTCTAAGGTTTCTTACGGTAGTGCTCAAGGCCAGAGCAATGCCATCCAGAGAAACTATATCATCAGATAAAGAGTTTTTTAGGTGTTTGGGGCCAAGAACAATAAGACATCAAACAGACAAAAGTTTTGTCTGAATATGACTGAATATGACAAGGAAATTGGAGCTCATTCAGGTTTTTATGTCTTTAAAGCATTTTTGAAGTTTAGTTCATTGATCCATTTCTTCTGGCTTATCGATAAATGCAACTGTGTATCAGCTGCATGGCAATGGAAATTTACAGAGTGATTTCTAATGATGTTACCTAATGGAAGCATATATAAATTGAACAGAATTGGTCTGAGCAGAGAACCTTGTGGAACTCCAAAACAACCTTTAGTACGTAGAAATGATTCGTCATGAACATGAATGAACTGAAAACGATCAGATAAACAAGATTTGAACCAGCTTAGTGCAGAACCTTTTAGGCCAATTAAATGCTGCATTCTCTGTAGCAGAATTTCATGGTCAGTTGTGTCAAATGCGGCACAAAGATCTAATAAAACAAGTACAAAGACAAGTCCTTTGTCTGAAGCAATCAGAAGGTCATTTGTAATTTTAACTAGTGCTGTCTCAGTGCTATGATGCACTCTAAATCCTGACTGAATTTCCTCAAATAAATTATTATAGCAGAGAAAATCACACAGCTGGTCTGTGACTACTTTCTCAAGGATGTTTGAAAGAAAGGGAAGATTAGAAATTGGTCTATAGTTGGCTAACACCTCTGGATCCAGGGTGGGCTTTTTTAGGAGAGATTTAATTACAGCTACCTGAGATGATTGTGGTACTTAGCCTGCTAATAAAGATATAGTGATCATGTCTAGTAAGCCAGTGTTAACTAAAGGTAAGACTTCCTTAAGTAGCCTAGTTGGGTTGGGGTCTAAGAGACACGTTGATGATTTAGATCATTGAGGTCAGTTGTTGAAGAGAAATCGAGGAGAAGCTATCTAAATATATATTAGGTCTTACAGCTGTGTTTGAGGACAGATTGGTTCCGTTTGAGGGCAGGAGGTCATGAATCTTGCCTCTAATAGTTAGAATTTTGTCATTAAAAAAGCTCATAAAATCATTCCTGCCAGGGCTAAAGGAATATAAGGCTCAATAGAGCTGTGAATCTCAGTCAGCCTGGCTAGAGTGCTGAAAAGAAACCTGGGGTTGTTCTCATTTCTTCTGTTAATGCTGAATAATAGTTTGCTCTGGCTTTGCGGAGTACCCTTCCCAGACTAAACAAGATTCTTCCAGTTTGATTAATCGCCAGTTCCTTTCAAATTTTTGCGATATTTGTTTTAACTCACGGGTTTGAGAGTTGTACCAAGGAGCGAACTTTATTTGCTCTGATAACTCCTTTTTAAGAGGTGCTACGGAGTCAAGTGTTGTTCACAGCGAGCCTGTAGCGCTTTCGACAAGATGATCAATTCCCGGAGAGTTTAAAGTCGGTATGGGAAACCTCTTTTACAGAAGGACATGGTATTAAATGGCGTAGATGAATCATTTCCTTAAATTTTGCGAGAGCACTATCTGATAAACACCTATCATAGTAACTGTTGCTAAGTGGCGTGTAATCAAGTAGAAAGAAATCAGAAGTTAATTATTCAGTCTCTCCAGAAAAACGTGATTATGTGATCGCATAATTCAACGCATAATCAGCCAAAGTCCGCATTTTTTCAAAGACACAGCACTTTTGCCGCATAAATCGCAGATTTCCGTGCAACATGCGCGAAATATGTGGCACTTGCATGATTTCATAATCCCCACATTTTCGTTGCAAAAAAGTCACATATATCTGTTGAAAGAAAGTTGAAATATTAATTGGAGGGGTTTTCCTTCTGAATGCTGTTGTGTCTGTCTGAGGCTTGCTGTGCGTGTCACATAATGAGACCGAGCGCACACTGGGCAGTTGGGGGAGGAGGGAAGAAACCTTCAAGTGAAATAACTCTCGATCTAAAAGAGCTGGTTATGATTTTAGGCATGAATGTGGGATTCGGCCTCAGAGAAGTTGCACTCCCTTCATCTCTGATAACGAGACAAGACGGACTGAAAGCTCACTCACTCTCTGAGCCGTCAGGGCTAAGAGAAGTGCTGTCTTTAATGACAGTAGTTTGAGAGAGAATTGTGACAGAGACTCGAAGGGAGGTTCTTGCAGAGCGCGTAATACAGGGGTAAATCCCACTGCAGGGCTGAAGAGCGCGTGACAGGTCTCTGTCATCTGACCCCTTTCAAAAAGCGCTTAACCAGCGGGTGCGCAAAAACGGATCTCTCTTCATAGCCTTCATGACATAATATATATATTTTATTTATTCATTTTTACAGAAGGTGTAGCATATTCCTTTTGTAAAGCTACAGAACTTGTTTGACTCAGCAATGTTTTGTAAGTTGTAACAAGATGAGAACTTAAATATTCCCTGCACTTTCTGTGATTATGCTTGCTTATCATAGGAAGTAATTAGAAATGACTCTTTACATTAAGGTAGTAACCTAGCGAGAACAGGGTGTTGGGGGAATCACTTTTTTTCTCTTTTTTTTTAATCAAATCCCAGTTTTTGCAAGTTCCCACAATTTTTGCAAGTTCCCGCAATTTCATTGCATAAAATTGCATAAATATCCCGCATATTCCATCACATTTTTAAGAAAACATGCCGCATAATCAAGGATTTTTGCCTGCAACAATCACAAAAAAACTCTGCATTTTTCTGGATGGACTGATTATTAAATAATGATCTGGGAGAGAGGGATTCTGTGGAAAGACTATTAGGTTATCAGTTTCAATTCCATCCATCAGAACTAGATTGAGGGTGTGGTTAAAATAGTAAGTAGGTTTATGTACACCTTGACTGAAGCCAATTAAGTCTAATAATGAGATAAATGCAGTAGCGAGGGAGTCATTATCAACGTCAACATGAATGTTAAAATCACCTACAATAATAACTTTATCTGATTTAAGAACTAAACTGGATAAAAAGATAAATTCAGATAAAAATTCAGAATACAGGCCAGGAGCACAGTACACTATGACAAACAGAAATCAGTCCCTCCAGAATCTTGCGGCAAAAAAACCTTGAATTTGTGGCCAATTTTGCCAAAAATTGCGCTAAAATTTGCAGCATTTTTATGTGAGTTTTTGCGGGAAATTATGGCAAATGACAAGCATTGTGGCTAATGACAAAAGAAGGGAAAAAAATGTCTTTTTTTATTTTTTATTACCATGTCCAAAAACAAAGGTCACGTAATCACTTGCTATACTAATCATACTGAATATTACAAAAATAGCTTTAAATGTTTTTTATAGTTCTCTATAGTTCAGTTTTATTTAATAACTTTCAAAACATGGACTCCAATAATGTTGCAAAAAATCCTGAGTGAATATTGTAGCTCTCAAACCACGCAATGTGACTGTAAAACAACATGTAAACTACATCTTCTGTAAACATAACATTTTGATAAATTCAACACATATTGTATGCATTTAAACAGTGTAAATTCTTATGTCAATACAGAGCGTTTCTACATACTGCAATGCCATTAGTGCATTTGATGACGCGTCTGATGCCGTTTCAAATAACGCTGCATGCACAATGACTTCCGGTTGCCCGGAAAATGTGGAAAAATGCGGGAAAATAGCGATGGGCAAAGCAGTTGTTTAGATGTTACTGAATCACTAGAATCAGTTCATTAAAAAGATCAATTCAAAAGATTCGTTCACCCAATTGTTTAGTGCTTGGCGGGAGGAGCCCTGACTGTGTACTGCGTAGTCCATCTTACTGGGGCGGCTGTGGCTCAGAGGTAGAGCAGGTTGTCTACCAATCAAAAGATCAATGGCTCAATCCCCTGCTCCTCCAGTCTGCATGTCTCAGTATCCTTGAGCAAGATACTGAACCCCATATTGCTCCCGATGGCTGTTTCATCGCTGTGTGAGTGTGTTAAAACTGAGTAGCAGGTGGTACCTTGTATGGTAGCCTCGGCCACCAGTGTATGAATGTGTGTGTGTGCTTTGGCAGTGTTGCTATGTTTGTAAAAGTAAACACGTTTATAAATCATGATTTTTTAAGTGTCCTCGCCGAGTAGGCTATTGTAAATAAACACTGTTTTAGAATGAGGGTTTATTAACTGGTCTACTACAGTTTGGCCTTGGGCTCAGGGCTGAGGGCTCACGTTCACTTGAAGTGTGTATGTGTGTACATTGTGCTGTGTGGTCACCCCTCCCTTGTAATGGTTGAGTCCTGCAGGTGACTACTCTCAAAAGAAAACAACACTCAAAAAAACAAAGTTGTGATATAGAGGTGCAGTTTAATTGCAAGTCAAGCATACACTTTGCATTGCAATGCATTTTTAGGAACAGTAAAGGAATAAAACTGAGCTGTCTATCAAATCAAAAAGTCTACTGTAACTTAATTGATTGGCCTTAGCACATGCCCACTACCACACGGCTCTCGAAATGAAGCAACGAGGGGTAGGGGTTGAAATCTTTCACTAGGAATTGGGACAGCACTCACTACGTCACCGCGTTGGTAACGTTCACGCATATGTAACTATTTTAAACGGGAAGCTGCGAGCCATCTACATTTCCAACCGGCATCTACAATGGAGTCTCCAGTTGAGTTCATCCTACCGATCGCATTTGCATTATTCATCATGCTTCGTTTAATGAACGACAGACGACAGGAGACTTCTGCTGCTAGCTGGCGTGTTATTGTAATGTGAAAAATCCGACAATTTTGCAGAACAGGAAAGATGACAGACGCCAGATAGTGTGAGCTAGCTAGCTAGCTAGCTAACAAGCAACCTGACGATGGTAACATTAGCTATGTATGAACTTTTGTCTCAGTCTCTCGATAGGTGGTAGCCATGGCAACGTCTACTCCTGGCAAGTCAGCATCTGAAATCCCTTGCTCCGAAGGGCTAGGTTCATACCCACTACCCTTCGTTATGCCCCCTGCCCCTACACACAAAAAGCCTAGTGTTGTGACATTCACGAACGAACCGATTCTATTGAACGGCTCGTTAACATGAACGATGGGAACCGAGTCGCAGCTGGGAACCGTTCTTTTTTTTTTTTTTTTTAATATCACTGTTTGCTCCTCCCCTGAGCAAAATTCATTGTAGCCTGCTTTGTTTTTTAATGTTTATTTGAAAGTGTTAAGGTCACGGTGTTGCATGAATAACAAGTCATGGTAGCTTTACACACATACAAACAATTTGTACAAAGGGTAAATCCAAAATAGTGATGTCACTGTCAAAGCAGAGTGATATGGCACAACCTTGTGGAATATTTACAAGGAATCCAGATCAGACTTTTAAAATCTAGTCCACACATGTCAAATGAGGTTATAATCAATATTTCAGAATAATTCAAACTCAAATATTAGTGGGATATCTAATTTTGTATTATTTTGTTCCAAATCTCACCCCATCATGCCTCCCAGTGATTATTTCCAAGATAAAATGAGTTACCACCAGGCTGGCTTCTTAAAACTTAATAAATATAAAAATCAGTCAAATGAGCCAGTTTTTTGAACGGCTCTTTGAAAGGAACAGCTCAAAGAGCCATAAATCCCATCTCTAGTACACCCCTACCCCTCGCAGGAATGCACAAATGAAGGGGTAAGGCTAAGAGGTAGGGCTAAGGGGGGGTATTGGGACTGGCCCCAAAGCTTTATTGACAGATTCATTTGTTTGTATGTATGTGACTTTACAAGTGAAAATTAGGCCTTCAAAATCACAGTATTCTCACATGACAATGCAGCAATAACATTAAAAAAACGTGTTGCCATATTCTGACGTATAATTAGTTGTCATTCATATTTATTGCTGTAATTCACATCTTTTAATTCTATTCATTATTTTATTGACATTTGTATATATTTTGTTTTACCACATTTTTTTGTTCAGCCATTAATCACTCACTCATATTTTGTTGTATTGCTACTTGTTTTATACAGTACTTGTTACATGTAACAACACACTGTACGTGTGTTGTTGCTGTGGCAATTTGGCAAAGTAAAGGTTATTTCCCTCCGAGATTAATAAAGTGCTTCATAGACTTGAACACACCCCCATTCACTCAGTCTCTCTGTTACTGCTACTGCGTCTGCCCTGCACTGGTGAGTCTCATTACTGGCCAGTTTAACATTTTAAGTTTGTTTATCTGAAAACTAAGTCTGTTAAAACAATGGGGAGGTGTGTGATTGTGTTCGTATGGCTTGAGTCCTGGCTACATTAGCCATTAGCTTGGAGGAAACGGTCCCTATGAAAGTGTATTGCTGAGAAGAAATGATTTGAATCACTCAGGGATCGGGGTTATGTCGTTCACTGAGTGATTCCTCACGCAGTAGGCAGTCCCTCCCTGCACCCTGGCTGCCTTGCGACTCGCGAGTGATTCATTGTTCGCACGGACCGAATTGGCAGTTCCACACCTGGCCTGCACGCTCGCTGCTGAGCTCAACTGAACTGAGAAATGAACGAATCAGTTCCGGAAGTGATTCAGTTCAGTGCGTTCACTCAACAGATCATCTTTTGAATGATTCGTTCGCGAATGACAACACTACGGGAAAGTCGCGGGACTTTTGAACAATTGCAAGCCCCCGCAAATATTGCAGACTTTCATTGAATTTATGTTAATTATTGCGATTGCAAGATCGCGATTTTCTGGAGGGACTGAGAAGTGGCTGTGAGGTTTTCCAGGTTGGATGTAAAAGACTTAAAACAAGGCTTTCAAAGGAGCTATAATCTAGTTTAGGTTTTCGGCTGATTTATAAACTAGAGTTAAAAATGGCTGCAACTCCCCCTTCTTGGCCGCTGCCTCAAGGAATGTGGGTGTTATTATGACTGGGAGGAGTGGATTCATTTAGACTGACATATTCATCTTGACACAGCCAGGCTTCAGTGAGGCTGAGTAAATCAATATGATTATCTGATATTAATTCATTTACTAACACCACTTTGGATGATACAGACCTAATATTTCACAATCCATACAGGGGAGGTTTTAATTTTTATAAGGTTGTTATGCACAACTCCTCTTTGTTTAATTTTAGATTTAGATAATTTAGGTGGTCGGGGGACAGACACTGTTTGTATAACTCTATGGGTGGGTAAGTGCACTAGACGCTCAGAGAAGCATGCAAGATTATGACTCTGATTCCTGGTCTCAACTCTGGGTTGTCAGGGTTTTGAATTAGTAATAAACTTGGCCAGGTTTCTAGATATGAGAGCAGCTCCATCCAACGTGGGATGAATGCCGTCTCTCCTAATCAGACCAGGTTTTCCCCAGAAAGTTTGCCAATTATTAACGAAACCCACATTGTTTGCTGGACACCACCTGGACAGCCAGCAAAAATATTTGCAGGCAGGTATTTGGGATTGTCGTGTTATTATTTTGTCACACCCGTGGTGTGTAAAGACATTTGTATATGGTTAGAATACATGCATAAAACTGCATTCATTGCAACTAACTTTAAAACATATTTATCCTTTAGTTACACAAGAATATAAAAAAGTTGGGACGCTGTGTAAAACTTACAGAAAAACAGTATGAAATGATTTTCAAATCCATTTTGACCTATGTTTATTTGAATACAGTCCAAAGACAAGATATCAAATGTTCAAACTGATAAACCGTATTGTTTTTTGTTGATATACACTGAATTTGACTCCTGCAGCATGCTTCAAAAAAAGTTGGGACAGGAACATGTCTACCTTTTATTCTAACAACACACACCAAGTGTTTGGAAACTGACAACACTAACTGTTGAAGTTTTGAAAATTAAATTCTTTCCCATTCTTGCTTGATATACGACTTTAGTTGCTCAACAGTCTGGGGTCTCTGATGTAGTATTCTGCTTTTTTTTGCACATTTTCAGTGGGAGACAGGCTTAGACTGCAGGCAGGCTGGTCTAGTACCTGCACTCTTTTACTAGGAAGCCATGCTGTTGGCACACGAGCAGAATGTAATCATGTTGGTATTTAATAAGTGCTGTCTGAAGAATCAGAGGTCATTGGCATTTCATTTTGCACTTATGATGATATTATAGGTACTATGAATTGTAGATTGTGAAATACCTAAATTGTGTGTTGAGAAACGTTGTTCTTAAACTGTTGGACTGTTTGCCCTGGCAGTTTTTCACACAATGGTGAACCTTGCCCCATGCTTGTATTTAACTGAATATAGGTCAAAGAGGATTTGCAATATCATTGCATTGATATACATTCAAAACAGCATCCCATTTTTTTGAGAATTTGGTTTTAGATTCGATTTTAACTTTCTGTGTTAAGTGAGACCTCCTTCCACTTATGTCATTGCGAAGCATTGCGTGATGATTACAAAACAGTGATGCACCAGGTTGGTCTTCCACAAAGCCTAAATCTAACTGCGTAGTACATTTATTGTGTCATGAAATTGTGCATCTTCATCATCATGACACCATCATATACCAAAACAGCAGCTTTGTTGTGGTTACTGCAAAACACTTCTACAAATATTTCACTGTTGCAAAGATGGTCTTTTCTTAAAACGGGGCTGTCTATGCTGTAGGAAGATACAAGATTGGTATTACATGACTAGAGACAAAACAGTGGAGAAGGGCTGTGACATTTGCTTTTGCTCAAGAGGTACAAAACCAACTATCAGCATGCACTGCACCAAACAAGGCCAATAAATGCTCCTGCTGGTGGGTGATATAATGCGAGCTTGGCTGTTCTGACACAGTGAACAATATAGCACCCAGCTGGTAGCAAAAAGATCTAGAGTCACAGTTTAACATTCAGCTAAAATATATTTCTGAAAACATTTCACCAGAGGATCCACGATATAATAACAATGCTTCAGTTACAATATTATTGCAATGTTAAACATGTTGTGACATGCTGAGTATTGCAATAAAAATATTTTGATGTTTTGTGATTTATTATCCTTTTCCAGCTGCAAATAATGTTTTATGTTCACTTTGTCAAAATCTCTTTTATCGAATAAGATAAAGTTTTTATCTCACTACAGCCTTTTTGTTTTTTTCAGCAAAATGTATCTAGTGGACTGAAAAGGCAATTGCTTATCTTATTCTTGTAGGCTACCTAAAGTTTAATTTGTATTTGTAATATTAATAATTTATATAATAAAAAAGTAACACTTGGCACTGTGTGACGATACAATGTTGCCACATAAAACTATGGCAATACTATGCATAATGTTAAGTAGCAACAGACAGTTGGACAATCTGGCTTCCTGATAAAGGATTCACATTGTGTATGACTTGTGATTACAACTGTAGTTGTTCAAACAACTCACTTATTCCCACTCACATATTCTAAGAGGGGATGTTATGTCTTGTGTGGGTGTGGCTGCATAAAAATGAGCATCAGTCACTCTTTTCAATTTTTATTGAAACACTTTTATGTCTGTGGCATATGTCTCGGCTAAATGGCCTTTCATAGAAGATCATGAAATGGATCTACTGGGAAAAGAAAAAAATATTTCAGTGCAATAATGTACAATACATTTGTGCTTTTTGTAGATACTGACATTTCATGTGGATGGAGTTTTTCCTTTCATTTTCTCAACAGCCATGGAGCTTGATGATTTGATCAGTAGAGGAGTTCTCCAACTGAGAGATAGATCTTTACAACACATGAATTCATGCCTTTATTGCTGACCATGAATTAATGGTATGTCATAGTAGTCAGTGCATCTTTAAAGTGATCTGGAAGGCGTTGTCTGTCCGTTGTTATGTCTCTGTATGTCATTGTGTGGCTTTTTGGTAAGAGCAATCTCTCTCAGCCCCAAGGAAATATAATATGTAACACATAAAAAGTCAAATATTTGTGCAGTGACATCTAACATAACTATAAAAAGTCTGTATAAATGTGAATTATTCGAATGAGAATTTGCAATAAAATCACTTTACATATTTATTTGTTGGGTGCATTTTTTAAATATGCTTATACTGTAAAGAAATGAATGGAACCCACTGCATGGCTGGAAAATACACACAAAAATCAAAATGTAAATTATAGCTGCTGCGCAGTGATCGGTCAGGTCCGAGCATGGGCATTAGGCAATTCTGAGAAACAAGCAGAAGAAGAAAAATGGAACACATTCAGGAATTTAGCAACACAATCTGCCTTTTGCATCAGCTGAGGCTTGAACTCACAACCTCTGAGACTAAGAATCAATTTCTGTCTCACTGAGCTACTTAGTCAGTGATAATGCATCTGTAGCTTCACAAATTGACTAAGCCAGACATGCAGGTTTAGCAGCCGTCCATGAATGGAAAAACAGATTTCAAACCACTGTAAAAAATTAAGACAAAAATCTGAAAGTACAGATATTGCATCTAGACAGCATGGAGATGTTTGTTTGTAACAATGATTGATTTGCTCCATAAGTGAAAAACTGATGTTTAAAATTGCCATTTTTACATTGACTCCAATTGTTCACATTAGAGCAAAATTCAAAATGCTGTCAAAAATTCAGTTTTTGAAATAAAATTCTGAAATTTGCCACATCATCTACCATGACTCTAGAATTTTGTCTTTTTTTCATGAACATTGAAGATTTATTTAGCAAGAATTTGCATGTATATGTTTACAGTACCATTTACAGTCAAACATTTTGATGTACTGTAGGCTCAATTTTTGATAAAACAAAAATCTCAGAAATGTAGTTTTTGTCTGAAGATGCTCTGTAGCAAGTTTGGTGTCAATTTAGCAAAAATTGTGGGAGGAGATAGGGTTAAGAAGTTTTACAGTTTTTGAAAAAAACAAAACAAAACAAAACAGCGATGAACTTTATAATTTTTAATAGGTTTAAATATACAAAGGTTTCTGCAGTATTGGGGCTACAGTTTGATTAAAGTTGTGAAGTTGTAGCACGATTTGTTATGAATTTTCAAAGTTTTGAACTTTAGACGCTTGCTGTAGCGCCACCATCAGGACTATTGACTTGAGTTTACAGCTGAGGATATCTGGCATGCGACTGGACCTTTGTGCAAAGTTTGGTGAGTTTTCACCCATGGGAAGTATGATTTCCTCGGAAGAAGAAAGAAGAAGAGGAATACCTAGGATTACAATAGTGTCCTGGCAGTTTAGCTGCCCGGACCCTAATAATTAAAATAAACAAGAGTGGGAGCACAGCTGGGACACTGGAAACACAGGATGGCACTTGTATGCAATACAGCAAGAAGTGAGCACACTGAGAACAGCAAAAGATGTGCTTAAGAGGAGATAATTTTAACTAGGTTAAGAGTTGGATGTACAAGACTTGATAAAAAAAACCCTGCACCTAATAAATAAACATTCTTAAGATTATGTGAACACTGTCAAGCAGAGGGATCAGTGGAACATATAGGTTTGCATTGCCAAAGGTATTCTGGAGAACGTGGGAAATTAAAGAGGGAAATTAGGAAGAATTCGGTTTAAAATGTATTTGACATCAGTTTAGGAAGACAGTTCCGATACTCGAAAGAAAATTCTCTGGTTCACACTCCAACATAGTGGGTGGCGGTACTGCACCTTACCACTGGTTGCAGCCAGCCATAAAACCTAAAAGAAGAAGAAAAGGAGGCACGAGAATAGCGCACTAATAGCTAACGTTACCAAGCAAGCAGCAGTAGTTTCGACAGCCAGTTAAAGCTGTTGTGGTTAGATAAGAAACATCGACCCAAAGAAACGGAACTGAGAGGAATCATGTTTGAAAACTTCAGAGAAAGACTTCACATGGTCCAGCAGGATTTCACAACGGGGTAGGTTAAACTCTGCTTTAGCTAGCTGTAAAAGCCTCCCACGACATATATCATTATATGGTTATCTTGGATATGTGTGATAGAACTTGTCATGTAGCATAACACGTACATTTAATAATAAAACAAGTATAGAAATCTGATTAGCGGCTGTACCTGATTACAGTGTACGACACCGAAGTGAGTTTGTGTTTCGTAACTTCAACGCCGGCCATTACACATGTTGTGAGAGCGTGTTCCATAATTTAGGCACAGATTAAGCTGCTTGACCTGACCTGAATCAATCTAAGAAAATGAATATTGGTTTGAACCAACAATGTGCTCTACTGTTAGATGTGAATACATCAATGAAATCTCCCCTATTTTGCACCACCCCCTCTTTTCTTACAAATCATTAAAAATAAAAAAGAAAAGAAAAAAAAGAAAACAGCATCCGGCATATCGTGAGAGATTTTCTTATAAATTACACAAACCTATTCACTTAAACAGAAACCACGACTTTTCCTAAGCTTAATGAAAAATCCCTTTCTGTCAGAAAGCACCGTAGAAAACGTCTCCCAATGGTCGAATGAGAAGCGTGCTTCAGCGTCGTCTACAGTACTCCCTATTTTGAAACGTTTTTGTCTTTGTGGAAAGCTTTATCTTTATTTTATAGCACACACCTCACGTAATCCCCCATGAATTTAAACCAGTAGCCTACATAATGCCATTTACTGTCTGTGGCTCTAACAATATAACTACGTAGAGTCTCAGTTTGGGACCTGGCTGTTCTTGGATATTGCGTTCAGCTGACGATCATGTGATGAGTTTTCTTCGGTCAGCGCGCTGGTGAAAACATTAATCTAGTGTTAAACCCACACCCGTTCTGCGGGTTCTGCAAACCCGTTTTAGTAATGGCAAATAAAAGTTAAAGACAAGCTGAACCGTGGAATTACAAATATCTCTATTTTTAACCGAGTGAATTTTCAGTTATATTGAATCAGACGCACCTGAAAAATGTGGGTTGGGTTATGGAGGCATTCCAGCAGACATAGATATTGTTGCTTCTTGACAGCAATCAGACAGCTTCGGCTAACAATCCAGAATGCAGCTGCCAGTATTGTAACAAGGACCACGAAGTACAAGACTAGCTCAGTATATTACCCCAGTTTTCAGATCACTACACTGGATACGACTTATCCCATTTTGTGGCGAAAATGCCTGAAATGACATACCCAAATAAAAATGACTAGCCTCTGAACCGCTCTGACTACATGCATGCATGAGGTCTTGCCAGAAAGCAAACTCTCTGAAGTTTCTCTTGAAAGTGTCAGAAACACTCTTAGGTGATACAGAGACAGAGTAATGGGCCTCTGAAGTCAGTAAAAAGTTGAAGATTTTGCCTAAAATAAAAATAAAAACTATTTTCAGGATGAATAACTGTCTATGGCTTCATCTGAGCAGGTAAATAACACTGTGGGCCTGTAGGCACACTATCAATGAACATTTTTGAAGAAGCTTGCTCAAAGTATGACCATTCTACAGTGTTTTTTCCATGAAAAGATCCAGGTGGAGCTATACATGACAAGAGCGCTCACTCCGCTTTAAAACAGTACTATCAGTGATCAAACACCACTCGGCCAGCTTCAAACATCGTACCTTATTGGAATCAGGCGTGATTTTGATAGCTGATGTTTTTTATGACAGAAACACTATAAAATATCACCAAATAAAGCCATATGAAACGTGAAAGTTATGAGCCCACATTTTAGGCAGTATAAATAGTGGTAGGAGTGAGATTCTTACAGGGCTCCAGACTAACTTTTTCCACTAGGAGCATCAGTGCTCCTTACTGAAAATTTTAGGAGTACCAGCACAAAATTTAGGAGCACTAGCTATAGCGACACAACATATCCATACTTTTGTCAAGATTAACTGCATTACTGATAATTTAGCATTAAACACAGACAACCCTGCAGGGTTCAGCGCTAAGGTTTTTTTTTACTTGCCCGATCAGGCAAGTTGGTCAGAGATCTACTTGCCCAAAGTCAGTTTTTACTTGCCCTATAAGAACTGTTTAATTTAAGTGGCTATCAAATAACAAAGACTGCAGTTATTTTTATGTTATGTAATCTTTATTCACACTGTATTTATTAATTAAAACAACATATGTCATGTATTGTAGCTTAATTCCCACACAAAAATGACAGTGTCAGGGCAGCGGCAATCTTTGTCAATCGTTCTCTGTCTATAATTTTGAGCCCTACTTGAGCCATGCCCACCTCCTATTTATTTTTTCCCCCTCTCTCCAGTTCTGCTGTATTAACACCAGGTTTAACAGGGCTCCAGACTAACTTTTTCCACTAAGAGCACCAGCGCTCCTTACTAAAAATTTTAGGAGCACCAGCACAAAATTTAGGAGCACTAGCTATAGCGACACAACATATCCATACTTTTGTCAAGATTAACTGCATTACTGATAATTTAGCATTAAACACAGACAACCCTGCAGGGTTCAGCGCTAAGGTTTTTTTTTACTTGCCCGATCAGGCAAGTTGGTCAGAGATCTACTTGGCCGAAGTCAGTTTTTACTTGCCCTATAAGAACTGTTTAATTTAAGTGGCTATCAAATAACAAAGACTGCAGTTATTTTTATGTTATGTAATCTTTATTCACACTGTATTTATGTCATGTATTGTAGCTTAATTCCTACACAAAAATGACAGGGCAGCGGCAATCTTTGTCAATCGTTCTCTCTCTTTAATTTTGTGCCCTACTTGGGCCATGCCCACCTGTATTTATTTTTCCCCCTCTCTCCAGTTCTGCTGTATTAACACCGGGTTTAATATATTTTGCCTCCATCTCTCTGCTGTGCTCTACTCTGCTTCAACACTACTTAGCTCTCTCTCTACCAGTAGAACACCACATCCACCTGCTGCACAAAACGCACACAGTAGTGTTTCCCCTAGGATGGAGTTGTAGCAGCAGAGGTGAAGCACACGCATGAAAAATAATTTTCACATGTGTGAAACTTTTTTGTATGCTTGCAGAGCACACCCTGCTGGGATGTTTCTATGTATCTACTGGCACCAGAAGGGCTCTTTAGGACTAAGTACATACAGTACATGTGTGCACAGTAATGAGCAGGTGAAATGTCTGTCTAGCTTACATATGAGGAGTCTAAAGATTTAGGAACATACAATTTTATTGAACATAATAAAAGTCACTTGACATGCTGCTGTTTTGTGCTATGACCTATTTAAGTGCTGGAAGCTGTTAATTACGTGACAACGCCTGAACGCAACACAACACAAGTTCAGCACCGAGTGCCGTGCTGCGCTGCTGTGTGAGCAGCGTGTTTGTCTGTGCATAACAGCAGTCTGTTGTTATTTAGACACTGTCCATAACAATAACTTTGTCAGCTGACAAACTGCGCCAGGCTCGGGTCAGGTTTGGTCAGGAAAATGCGGCCAGAGCCGCTCTAGCGTGCTCACCTGTGTGTGGCGGAACTCCGCCGTGCGCGATACAGAGAGCAGAGAACTGTTAACGCGTGACCATGTAATGACAGAAATGACACAATGACATAACACCATAAATAGTATATTGTTATGTTATTATATGATGCATCCGTCGAATTCATATTAAATTCAAAAGATAACGAAAAAACAGCTACAAGTTAGAGGGAATAGTGATAAAGTGGTAAAACTCGGCATAGATCCACAGCCTCAGACGGATGCACTCAAGGTGCCGTGCGCTCAGGCTCCGTTGGTAGGTGATACTATATTTTCACATTTTTAACAATGCAATTTAAAAGTTTAGATTTTTATTGATAACCTACATTTACCAACAACAAAAAGACTATATTTAGCACCAAAAAATATGTAAAAAAAAAAAAAAAAAAATAATAATAATAATTTTAAAAAAAAAAGTAAATAAAAAAACGAATATCGAATACCAAATTTTCATAACGAATACCTACCCATAGAAATGAATATTCAAATATCCGAATATTTGGGTACAGCCCTACAAAAGTGATTACTTTACTCGTTACTTTACAATATAATGTAAGTCCCATATGAAAAAAGTGCATTTGTTTAGCCAACTTCTCTTGTAACAGACAATTTGATCAGATCAATATGAATGAACAATTAGACATACAGTATTATGTGCAGCAAAGACAAATGGTTGTACCTAAACAAATGATTTCAATGACAATTGACTTCTGTCAATCTACACATTGGCATCATCATTGTTAAGCCTTATTAGGACAAAAACAAATTACTTTCTGGAAACAAAGTAGCTCAAAGTAACTCAGTTACCTGACTTAGTAACTGTAACGTAAATACTGTTTTGGAAAATGTTATCCCTTTACTCGTTGCTGGGTAAAGTTTAGAGTATTGTGGAATATGTTGCTGCCCAACACTGCTTTTGTCTAAACACAAACGCATCCGATATCATGTAAACTACATTAGAAAATATACAATGTTGCTCTGTACAGGTAAGCATTAGGGTGTGCACTGTTCAGCAGCTGCACTACAATTTCATTCATGTGACTTTAATAAGAATCAATTATGTAGTGTGTCACATAGACAAAAGTATAGAATCTTTTGGTCTCTAGTTGGTGCACTTGCTCTTCTATTCTTTTCTTTTATTAGGCTTTTCTGTCACATTATGGCATGTTCCAGGCAACCTGTAACTCGTGATTTTACAACCTTCTACCTGTGAACGTGCAATGGAATGGCAGTCAAACCCGTAACTTTCGACCCGTGAACTCGTACCAGATCGATGTACTCCCAGTCATGATTTCCGACATCACACAGCCCTCTAAACCAATTACCTTAATCCTCTAAACAACAATGGCAGCCCCTGTGGATGTGGTGCTGATGCAGGTGATACACAGTAAGAAATAGACCAAAAAAAAAAAAAAAAAAAAAAACTAATGCAGGGATTAAAGTTCTCCGTCTCTAGACGGATTTCCGTCAGTTGGAAAAAGAGGGAGGAAAATAAAGTTGCACGTGCATTTGTTGTGATTCAGTTTTGACTATCCAATTAATAACGCTGTTGTAAACCAATAAAGCCAGCCAGAACCTTGCTATTAGCCAATCAGAAACAGAGGAGGGCGGCTTCACCACTGCCCCCCAGGGAAGGATCTGTAATAACTTCTCAGACCTCCGCCGGCAGCAATATCGCCGCACCCCCTCCTCAGCTGGCTGGAGGAGAAGCGGGGTTTTGGTGCCTCTCGTTGCGACAGCGCACAGATGAGTGAAGAAACGTCCCCTCGCGTCATGACGCGGCGGCGGTCCGGTAGGCGCTCCGGGCTCCGGGCTGGCCTGTGCCGGCGGTGGCGTCCACCACCTCCCGCGCCTGCTGTCTGTCCCACGGTGCAGCTCGGGTCCCAAGACGCATCAGCTGCTTCGCTCCAACAGTGGCAAGACACTCATTCAACTCGCCGCCCGTGTTCCTACGGCGCAGTTGCCATAACAACGGCGGCTCCAGACGTGCGCGCTCACCCCCGCCTCTCGCTGCTCCGGCTCGTGCGCGCCGCCCGTGCCTTGATCACCTTGATCCTATGCTATTGGTCTTGAACATTTAAATAGTGTAGGTTTAAGTGTTCTTACAACTTAAATGCTGTATTAGAGAAACTGAAGGGCTAATACAGCATTTAACCTTTTTACTTGAAAGCTTTGGGAAACTATTGCACGGCAGAAAAGGGGTCATTCTTAAAGTGTGGTGCAGCCTATTGTGGGGGAATATGAACTGGCTTGAAAAAAATTTCAGTCAAAAATATTTTTTTTGCTTTAATCCCTGCTAATGTTAACACATTATTGGCAACTGCTCTAACAGCTAGTTTCCAGTGCAAGAATATATCAATACAAAATAAGTTTCCAAATAGGGATGTCACAATTACTTGATTTCACTATTAACCACGATTATAAACGCCACGGTTAATTATTTGTAAAGATTCCTCAACACCGTCACTCTCCAAATAAAGTAGGTCAGCGCAACTCGCACGGAACGAAAACAAAGTTATACAAGCGGCGTCTCCGAGTGATAAAGTATAGATGAAGAAGACTCCGTGATTTTACACATTTGTAGTGTGAAATTAATTAATGCATATAATAATGCATAATAATAATCGTGATAATTGTAAAACCGTGATTATTTTTCTGACAATAATTGTACCGAGAAAATCTATAATCGTGACATCCCTATTTCCAAACACACAGATAAGATAAAATAAAAAGTTTAATAGCATCTGTATTAATGTCCTGTGCTGAAGCGTGACTGTCGTGCACGATGCTGGCCAACAGCTTCATCCTTGCTGATCTGCTGGAAGGACCTGCAAAGGGGGGCAGGTGTCGCTGAGGACAACAAGGCACTCTTCTCTCATAGAGCCTGTGATGACCTGGAGTATCCCACTCTCCCTGGACACTAGCCTATCAGTCTTTATTGGAAAAAACTTCCTAATATGAGCCAGAGAGGGCCATGATACACCAAAGTGTGTCAAGGGGAAAGTAAGGAACAAGCAAGGGGGAGGGGGCAGGTGCTTAAGTCCTGAGTTATATCGCGACAGTGCATGCGGAGAAGAAGGAGGAAAAACGAACAAATAAACAAACAAACAAACAAAAACAAACAAACAAAAAAAAACAGGGGATAAACAGGCAATGTAGCTGATGTATTGTGGCCTTGAGGTGGTTGTGTTCCATGCAGATTATCAAAAATAAACATATACATGTCTACTATACTGTACTGAAAAACAAAAACAAAAGAGAAGTCTATACTGAACACCAAAAATGTGAGAGTCTTGGTGGAGGGGGAAAGCCCGACTGTAGAGAAGAGTTGCCAGTGCAGTGTGGTAGGTTTGAGAAGCAAGTGTGCTCCTTTGAAGTGATCCCATCGGTTCTTTGCGATGCGTCACGGAGCTGAAATATCGAACATGCATGCGTGTATTTGAACCCTCCCAATGTGTTTATGAAAACCATCACCAGGGACCAGGGCCAGCCCTGAGGGGGAAGGGGGGCATGTCACCCCAAGACCGCAGGAGCGCCCAGACCCCACGACCAGGCCCAAGACACCAGGAACCCAGCAACACCACCATGATTTCTAAATGGGCTCCCTGGCTCCAACCCTCAGCCCAGGAGGGCCGGGCCCCACGAGCCACGCCATGTGTATCTACAGTGTGTGTTAACCCACCACCCCCCCTCTTACTATGATTCTCCAATCCCTGACGGAGAAACATTAACCCTACACCGTGAATGTGAATGTGAGTGCCCATAAGTGTGATGTGGTGCATTAAAACTGAGGGACATAGGAGACAGGTGGGGGCAAGGCTGATGGCTACAGCACACTGCTGTCCTGCAGCCCGTGCAGCCATAAGGCACCTGGAACCTGTCCCCATCTGTCCCCCAAGATGTAGGTGTATGTGGTGCTTTAAAATTGAGGACAGATAAGGATGGGCCGGGGGGAAACTTGGAGGGCTACCGGACACCACTGGCCCATCATGAAGCCCCCCAGTCCATCAGTGGTCTGCACCTCCAAGAGTGAGTGTATGTGGTGCATTAAAACTGTGGAATGTGTGGTGAGTGAACTAAATGTGGTTTAGGAGGCCAGGCCAGTGTGGGCCCAGTCCGAAGGATGGAGGGATGGATGAGAGGGGCTAGAAGGTGGCGCCAACCAGACCCCGGTGCCGCGAGGCCAGGCAGGCCCCAAGGAAACCCAACGGGCCCCCATCCAACCCCGCCCCCCAAGCAACTGCAGCATCAGGCCCTCGCAATGGTCCCGACCCGGGACACACCGCCCGCAGCAAATCAACCCCCAGCAGAAGGACGAGGTGCGCCACCAGGGAGCACTATCTATATGACACAACATATTCATAATTTTGTCTATATTAACTGCATTACTGATAATTTAGCAATAAACACAGACAACCCTGCATCTTAAATGATGTGTGCAGCGGCGCTTTTGCTCCATCATTGCATCTGTCCCTGCATAATTTATGCCTGATGCTGTTGTTGTGCTTAACCAGCGTTTCATGTTTGAAGTGTGTGGTGGAGTCTGCAAATTTAGTTTTCCCCGCAAATTTCGGACCACACTGAGAGCAGTACGTGCAGGACATTACTTTCTTTTCTTTACAATATCTCAGCCATGTAAATTCAGTGAGCCATTCTTGTCGGACATGATAGGGCTTTGGCTTTTTCGGTGCTGCGACATCACCTGCTGACTCGTCCGCAGTCATTCTGGCTTCCATAGTTGAGCGCACTTCTGTGTTGTAGTTTCCTGTAAAAATGTCCATGAAAAATCCCTGCGATGTGAGAAGCCTGTAGAAAAAGTACATTGAAAGAAATATTAAATAGTGTCAAAAGCAACAATAACAATAATGACGAAAGAAAACAGTAGGGTCAGCACTGACAAGGAAGAGCCACTGCACTGGAGTAAGAGCAGAGAGGAAGATGTAAAGACATACAAAGAAAGATGAAAATATACAACATGATATTTAGTAGCCATAACAGACACACATATAGAATTTAGCCTAAACCAATCAAAGTTGTATCCACCTGCATCATACTGAGATGTGTAATAAATTCTCTTCCTACATGATGCAATTTAATGGATTGTGGTATGTAGGCTATAGCTTAATGCAAGGGTCTGATGTTACACTGAGTTATACAGTGCAGCACATATGGTCGAGGAGCCATTGGAACGGCCTCTTGGTCCGAATTGTCAGGGACTGCAGGCAGTGCATCTCCCAAAAACCATATAGCACACCAACATGACACCACATGAAATACATGACAAATGTATTCACTAGCTGTGCTCACAAAGTCCAACCAAGTTGGACACTTCAGAGTGCTTATAATTGCAACAGACTGGTAAATGCGTCATTTTGCCGGTCCTCTGATGACACAGCTCGTTTCCCTGATAGTGGTCACTGGTCACTGGGTTAGTGAAATAAAGCCGAGTGCAACCTGTTAGTCTCTGCAGCAAACATGAGCCTGCCCTTCGTGCACATTCGTAACACCGCCTTATCGCCATTGACGGATGGAGGAGGGTTCGCTCGCACACGTCTCATATAGCTAGCTAGCTACAATATTTTCGCAAGCTTCCCAGTCCAACGGGTGTCATGTCATTTGGGCTTTAGACTTTGGGCATGCCTGAGGGGATGAAATGTATAGGCTATTGGCATTTACCAGTCTGTACCAATGTTAGCAAACTATGGTTACCAATTACGCCTTACAACAATTACTAGCTGACCAGGGCTCCAGACTGCGCCTAATTGGTCGCATTTTGCGACCTTTTTTGGAGGCCGTGCGACATAGGTTTTTAACTAGGAGCACCAGCGCAACGTACAAATCCACCCCTCTCCCCCTTTTTCTTTCTTTTTTTATTTATTTATTTTTTTATAATTGCATTATAAATATACGATAGTTCAGAGGACGAGTCAGCAATGTCCTGCCCACAATTCCCCATTGATATTATTTTGCGCGACGGACGCTTCATATAATAACATAACAATATACTATTTATGGTGTTACGTCATTGTGTCATTTCTGTCTCTACATGGTCACGCGTTAACAGTTCTCCTCTGCTCTCTGTATTGTGCACAGCGGAGTTCCGCCACACACAGGTGAGCATGCTAGAGCGGCTCGGGCTGCATTTTCCTGACCAAACCTGACCCGAGCCCGGTGCAGTTTGTCAGCTGACAAAGTTATTGTTATGGACAGTGTGTAAATAACAACGGACTGCTGTTACGCACAGACAAATACGCTGCTCGCACAGCAGCGCAGCATGGCACTCGTGCTAAGCTTGTGTTGTGTTCAGGCATTGTCACGTAAATAACACTTCCAGCACTTAAATAGGTCATAGCACAAAACAGCAGCATGTCAAGTGACTTTTATTATGTTCAATAATATTGTATTTTCCTAAATCACCTCATATGTAAGCTAGACAGACATTTCGCCTGCTCATTACTGTGTGCAAATGTACTGTATGTACTTAGTCCTAAAGAGCCCTTCTGGTGCCAGTATACATAGAAACATCCCAGCAGGCTGTGCTTTGCAAGCATACAAAAAAGTTTCACGCATGTGAAAATTATTTTTCATTTTTCATGTGTGTGCTTCACCTTTGCTGCTACAACTCCATCCTCGGGGAAACACTGCTGTGTGCGTTTTGTGCAGCAGGTGGATGTGGTAGTCTACTGGTAGAGTAGAGAGAGAGCTAAGTAGCGTTGAAGTAGAGTAGAGCAGGGCAGAGAGATGGAAGCAAAATATATTAAACCCTATGTTAATACAGCAGAACTGGAGAGAGGGGGGAAAATAAATAGAGGTGGGCATGGCTCAAGTAGGGTGCAAAATTACAGAGAGAGAACAATATAGTGTGAATAAAGACTACATAACATAAAAATAACTGTAGTCTTTGTTATTTGATAACCACTTAAATTTAACAATTTTTATAGGGCAAGTAAAAACTGACTTCGGGCAAGTGAAAAAAAAACCTTAGCGTTGAACCCTGCAGGGCTGTCTGTGTTCATTGCTAAATTGTCAGTAATGCAGTTAATCTCGACAAAATTATGAACATGTTGTGTCGATATAGATAGTGCTCCTAAATTTTGTGCTGGTGCTCCTAAAATTTTAAGTAAGGAGCGCTGGTGCTCCTAGTGGAAAAAGTTAGTCTGGAGCCCTGTTAACATTAATGTTACATTATGCTGGCAATTTCCAAGCTGGCAATGGTTAGAAAATGACTCACTCTGCGCAGATTCCACTTTCGTTGAGCTGAGCTGTGTCCTGGCCAAGGTGAGGTTGGCAGTGCTGCTGATGGTGGAGCTGACGAGGAGAGGAAACAGCACCCACTCTCAGTCTCACCCGGTTGTGGTGGCGAAATCCCATTTCACACTCCATCATGTCCTCGGGAATATAACATTAATCCTCCGGTGTAAAGTGCGTTCCACAAATAACCACGTTCTTAATTGCTGATGCCGCAGTGAAGACCCGTCTCCTCACTTGGACAAAACGCACCCACGCACAAAAAGTGGCACTTTTCTTATTCATGGGAAAAGTATGAACTCTGTGTCCAGATAGACTAGAGTTTGTGCAGCCTCCACAAACACAGTATTCACCATTATGTGAAAAGGTGGACAAAACTAGCCAATAACAAACAAACAGAGAGCTAACTCGCTAACACACTGACGTTAGCTAAGAACCACCAGCCGCCCGACCGACTTGCTAATGTTACTGAGTCTGACACTGACTACTTACTGACTAGACAACTGACTACTGACTACCAAATAACTACCCTGATACACCGCTGAACTACTACTGCGCAGTTTACTGTATGCTGCAGGGTCAGGATGACTCCCCCCATGCTACGTCATGTGAAAAAAACTCAGTTTTGGCGCAAGCCTCAGAAACCCACAATTTTCACCACATTTTTTACCTTTTTATCTGTTAAGATGGATTTTATTTATTTATTTTTTTGGGTATAGTTGGCCTGATCATAAGCTCAGAAATGTAAATCCATAAAAAAGTCATAAAAATTTTCAACCTGAAATATACACTTTAAAGTGAAATATCAGAATAATCCGACATGCCGATTTCTGCGGATATGACAAACCAATATATACAGTACAGGCCAAAAGTTTAGACACACCTTCTCATTCAATGCATTTTTTTTATTTTCATGACTATTTACATTGTTGATTCTCACTGAAGGCATCAAAACTATGAATGAACACATGTGGAGTTATGTACTTAACAAAAAGGTGAAATAACTGAAAACATGTTTTATATTCTAGTTTCTTCAAAATAGCCATCCTTTGCTTTGATTACTGCTTTGCACACTCTTGGCATTCTCTCGATGAGCTTCAAGAGGTAGTCACCTGAAATGGTTTTCACTTCACAGGTGTGCCTTATCAGGGTTAATTAGTGGAATTCCTTGCTTTATCAATGGGGTTGGGACCATCAGTTGTGTTGTGCAGAAGTCAGGTTAATACACAGCCGACAGCCCTATTGGACAACTGTTAAAATTCATATTATGGCAAGAACCAATCAACTAACTAAAGAAAAACGAGTGGCCACCATTACTTTAAGAAATGAAGGTCAGTCAGTCCGGAAAATTGCAAAACCTTTAAATGCGTCCCCAAGTAGAGTCGCAAAAACCATCAAGCGCTACAGCGAAACTGGCACACATGAGGACCGACCCAGGAAAGGAAGACCAAGAGTCACCTCTGCTTCTGAGGATAAGTTCATCTGAGTCACCAGCCTCAGAAATCGTAAGTTAACAGCAGCTCAGATCAGAGACCAGATGAATGCCACACAGAGTTCTAGCAGCAGACCCATCTCTAGAACAACTGTTAAGAGGAGACTGCGCAAATCAGGCCTTCATGGTCAAATAGCTGCTAGGAAACCACTGCTAAGGAGAGGCAACAAGCAGAAGAGATTTGTTTGGCCAAGAAACACAAGGAATGGACATTAGACCAGTGGAAATCTGTGCTTTGGTCTGATGAGTCCAAATTTGAGATCTTTGGTTCCAACCGCCGTGTCTTTGTGAGACGCAAAAAAGGTGAACGGATTGATTCCACATGCCTGGTTCCCACTGTGAAGCATGGAGGAGGAGGTGTGATGGTGTGGGGGTGTTTTGCTGGTGACACTGTTGGGGATTTATTCAAAATTGAAGGAACACTGAACCAGCATGGCTACCACAGCATCCTGCAGCGACATGCCATCCCATCCGGTTTGCGTTTAGTTGGACGATCATTTATTTTTCAACAGGACAATGACCCCAAACACACCTCCAGGCTGTGTAAGGGCTATTTGACCAAGAAGGAGAGTGATGGAGTGCTGCGGCAGATGACCTGGCCTCCACAGTCACCGGACCTGAACCTAATCGAGATAGTTTGGGGTGAGCTGGACCGCAGAGTGAAGGCAAAGGGGCCAACAAGTGCTAAACACCTCTGGGAACTCCTTCAAGACTGTTGGAAAACCATTTCAGGTGACTACCTCTTGAAGCTCATCGAGAGAATGCCAAGAGTGTGCAAAGCAGTAATCAGAGCAAAGGGTGGCTATTTTTAAGAAACTAGAATATAAAACATGTTTTCAGTTATTTCACCTTTTTTTGTTAAAGTACATAACTCCACGTGTTCATTCATAGTTCTGATGCCTTCAGTGAGAATCTACAATGTAAATAGTCATGAAAATAAAGCAAACACATTGAATGAGAAGGTGTGTCCAAACTTTTGGCCTGTACTGTATATATTTTTAAAGATAGACTACTGGTTGCTCTGTGTAATCAAACGTAGATCAGAACCTTGTGTCAGGTGCTAATGGAGAACAGGAAATAACATGATACACAGGAACGCAATCCAGGCACTCCAAAAATACAGAAAAGGAGGACGGAAGTATTAAAAAGCCTTTATTGCTGTGACTAAATCGTCAAAAGAGCCAACATGTTTGGCTACATGTTCTAAACCAGGGTATTGCATAAGTAGGAACACATTAATGAAAATACACAGAAAGATAAAGATAATCACGGGTGCAAGCATACAGATAAAGAGGTAAATTCAGTCAGAAGATCTTGGGAATAAAGTTGAGTGATTTGTTTTTAATAATATAAGGGTATACATTATCATTATCAGTTATGTATGAATCCAGTATTCTGAAAGTTTAAAGCTACCAGTAGCTCATCCTGTCAGATTAGTCTGATGAACTAAACCTCTCACTTGTAATGACCCTAGCAAAAAACATTGTTTAGTAGCTACTCAGGTCAGATATATATGAGACGCAGACATACAGCCTCTATAAATGTAATTATAAGTAGAGTAGCTCATTCTGTCAGGTAGGAAATATCTATCAAAATGGACTATTACCTCTATAAGTGTTATTATTATTATTATTATTATTATCTTTTTATTATATATACACATGTATATAGTGCCCACTCATCTGTTCCTGCAGATAACAAGATATAAATAATATAAATGTGTAGCCTTAATTGTGACAAATATGTATTAATACATCACCCACATATAACACCTGCTACACACAGCAGAAAACAGAAATGTTCGTAAATAAGGACAGGACTATAACTCTATAAATTGGGCATTACTTACATTAGAAACCTTCTTTTGTTGTTATCTGAAATTTTTTTTGCCTATTACACTGCGCAGCCTGATAGGCCGCAATAACAAAATGTATTTTCAGTCCCTCTACAGCCTATACTTAAACATATTTCTGTATCATGATGTGATTGAATATTACTTCTGGCCCACACAATTCAAGTAACATTTTAATAGGCCTAACTACCAATAGCTATTTATAACAGAATGCTGCTGCAGAGCAGCTCAGCAGATGTCTCTTCTCAACTACACAGGCTAAATAAATTGTGTCTGACTATGAGGTTAATGTTTTCAGAGGGGAAAAAATACAAGATCAGTCAGATATAGTCAGGGCTTCACATCCGACTGACCACAAGTCTTTGTGATGTTAAATACCTCAATAATTAAAACAGTCCAATGTTAATATACAGTAGACGACATATAGTTTATGACACAGTTAAAATGGCCAAAAATGTGACTAACAGCGTTAGAGGACGATTTAAGGTGTGCCCCTAAATTTTCTGCTCGTGCTCCTAAAATTTTTCAGTTAGGGGCTACAGTGCTCTTACTAAAAAAAAAGTTAGTCTGGAGCCCTGCCACTGTTGATCCCTGGCTCCTTCAGTTTGTACATATGAAATGTCTTAAAGCACCACGCTGAACTATGGTTACTGATTAGGCCAGTACCTTGCATGGTAACTTGCTCCCATTTGGTTGGGTGTAGTTGAGTGAGACGAACACTATAAAGCACTACTGGTAAAAGTCCGATGTAAATGGTGTCCATTTTTCAGTCCATTAATATAAGTGTGTTTTTAGTGGGTATACAAAGCCATTTGGTCTACATCGTTTCTAAATTGACAACTTCTCTTTATCACCTCCAGTTTCAAGACCCTTGGAGACAAATCAAGAGACACCAAAATCAGGAGGAGACCCAGGTGAACAGAAAACATTCTTTTTTCTATCTATCTATCCATCTATCCATCTATCTATCTATCCATTAGGGATGCACCGGAATGAAAATTTGGAGCCGAAGCCGAATACCAAATATCGTTGTTTAGTTTTTCATTAGTTTTTGCAGATGAACCCCCTCCAGATTAATGTTGTCACGGTACCAAATTTGGGACCCACTGTACGATACCAATGAAAATATCACAGGTCTGAGTAGTATCACAATACCACAGTGAAAATGAGGCAGATGTGCCTTTTGTCATTTATAAAAAGATAAATCACTTTTCTGTAATACATCAATGATATTTCAATGGAATAAATTACTTATTGACTTGCTCATACTTCAAAAACAGCATCAATAAGTGATTAACATAGTGAGGATCAAAATAAAATAAATAAATAAAATAAGAATCAACCAGCCACCCTCCTTCCCTGACAAGTAAAGAACAGTCCCTCCATAAGTAAAGAACAGTCCCTAAAGTGTGGTGAGGTTTGTGGGCCGTTACCTGCCACAGTGACAGAAATGTGAACAGCTCGTTTCTCCTCTGACATGCCACATACCTGTGTTCGGCTGGCTTGGCTGTTCAGGTACTACTGGGCAGTCATGACGCCAAGAAGAGGATATTATTGGAGCCGACTCGCCGGTAAGCCGATGGCCGCCGTATTTTACAGGAGTACATTACTGTCTGTGACCCCCGTTCAACCCACAACCGTTGGGATTCTCCTATCGTTTCTGCTGGTGGTTGAAATCTGTACTCACAGCGTGCTGAATGATTTAAGCCTATTTTGCTCGCTCAAAACTATTTTTAGTCGTAAATGCGAGTGCGGTGACGGACGGCTCGCCACACTGCCGACATTTTACTCTGCCTGTCACGGCACGCTGTTTGATTGTGTTATCAAAACACAACTTGTTCCACCGAATACCAAATGTGTGGGTTTTTTTTTTTTTTTTTCTTTCAATATTCGGCCGAATATATTTGGTTACCAAATATTCGGTACATCCCTACTTTCTCTCTCTCTCTCTCTCTCTCTCTCTCTCTCTCTCTCTCTCTCTAATTTTTAATTCAGTGTTACATTAGATAAATTGAGATTGACGTATTTTAACCGTGCATTTACCTTTACTTGCGAATGTAAAGCCGGGTGGTTGTCCCTCAGGTGTTGTATCATGTTGCTCGTGTTTGATCCTTTGGCCGCGAATTTTTTAAGGCACGTTTTACAAACTGGAAAGCCGTCATCAACAATGACCCCTTGGTCATTTTGTGATAGCCAAAATGATCCCACACGGGGGGGTGGGGGTGTGTGTGTGTGTGTCTTCTTCATCCATACTTCATCACTTGGAGACGCCGCTTGTGTAAACTTTGTTTTCGTACCGTGCAAGTTGCGCACTCTTTGAAGAGTGACAGTATTAAGGAATCTTTACGAATAATTAACTGTGGCATTTATAACCGCGGTTAATAATGAAATCAAGTCATCGTGACATCACTACATCCAGGTCACTTTCTCCTGAGCGATATTGTGTGAGTGCCAGACCATGCCAGACCACGACCATTTAGTCATATTTTGTGACCACAGAGCAGCAGCGCAACTTACAGATACTGTTAATTTATTAAGCGGAGAGCTGTTAGCATGTTTCCAGCAGCAGTATCAGTTGAACTTTGTGCTTACTCTTAACATCTGACAAGTAGCTTCAGGTTCACAGCAAAAACATCAACGCATCAGGCCTGAGATGAGCTGGATGCTTCAAATTTAAAGCACCAGTGGTTCGCTTTGAATTGTTTGGTAATAACTAATAGTAATGCTTTATTCAACTTTGTTATAATAGTATTATTTAACTTTATTAGAACTGTATTTTATTAAAAGTTATTATAACAGTGCATTCTTTAACAATATTTTATTTAACTTTAGTATAACATTAATTTAACTTTAACTTTATTGTTACAGTATTTTATTGAACTTTATTTTAACAGCACTTTATTTAATACAGTAGTTTAGAGGAGATTTCAAAATATGGACATATGTATTGTGTATTGCGATATAGCTTAGAAATATTGTGATCTAAAAACATTCTTCTTCAGTGCTGCCAACACTCAAAACAAAACTGACAGTTCATCCTCCAGTCATACTCTTTATCAATTCTCATAGAAACAAGTGGTATCACAGAATCACACTTACTGGATTGTACAATTATGATTTAATTTTCACCATTACTAACAAAAAAAAAAGGTTTGTCAAAAAACATTGACATATTAAAATCTTATCTGCACTCCACCTCAGTTTTTGTGTGATGACCACAGCAGCTGCGCGCCTGTCTGCCATCAAGCGTGCTCAACCTGAGAGCTTGATACACTGCTGGTGCTTCTACAGTGTCCCAGACTCATGCCATCTCTGCCAAAACATTTCTTTGGGAAACCCTGACTGTCTCTGCTCCAGGGGTTGCAATGAAAGATGTGATTCCTCCTGAATTGTATGAATGCTCACATTAATCATTTGTTATTATTCTGTGATTCTCCATTTGCTGTTCAGGTTTGAAGAAAGTTTTCCTCATTTCACTGCTGGACTCGACATCCTCAGCAGGTCTACACACACACATACACAACCCCCCTCAAACACACTTAGGCAATTTCCAGTTAGTGTTCATGTATATAATGGGTCTCATTCATGAAAAGTGAGTAAATCTGTGTGCAGATTTGCACATAAAAGCCTATGCTACTAAAAACCTACTCCAGATTCAGGAACGCTGCGGGAAACTCAGATTTGATCGTAAACACGTGTGTATGATCATGAATGCCAATCCATCGTAAAGTGACAGCGCACTCCCAGTAATCATCAATTAGCATAAATCCCCGCCCATGACTAGCCAATGACCACCATATAAGGAGGTGTAGGTTCATCCAGTCGGCCTGTCAGTCATGGCGCAAAGAAAGAAAGAGAGAGAAAGAAAAAAGAATTTCTCCGAAGCGGTCAAGCAGACTTAAGAAAAAACATTTTATTTTCTTCAGTTAGTAGTGATATGACAGGGACAGGCAAAGCAAAGGCCTGGAGGTAGGTAACAGATGCTGTCAATGTTGTCTCTGTAGTACAAAGAGCCATGTCAGAGGTGAAGCGTAAATGGTTTGATATGAAACTGGAGGCAAAGAAACACATAAGCACACACAAAAAAATACAGCAGTCACCAAACAAACAGAGGATTCATTTGTGGGGTTTTGAATGAAGTGGGAACCGGAAACCAGAGATGTTTTGTGCGTAATGGATAAACTCTAAATCAGTGATGGCTGTCGGAATGTAGAGCTATTTAACATTTATTTTAACAAATGATACAGATAACATATAGCCTACAGCAGTTTTGTATGCATCGTCTTCAAATTATTTGAATCTTAACAGCCTAAAGCTCTGTTTAATACAACGTAAATTAAACAGTTTTCAAATCAGATTTATTCATTCAAATGATCAAAAAGCCAAATAAATAAATAAATAATTCTTTCAGTTGGCGCGTGCTCCTTTGTGGGTCCGCCACCTGCTGCTCCTGCTGCCCCTGCTGAACCCAGGCACCGAGGCCGAAGACCCTGTGATCTGACTGTCCTTACGGATATTTTTATTGTCATCATTCAACATGTAGAAAGAATATGTAATCTATTGAGTCGATTTACATAGATAATTCACAATCATGAACCTAATCTGGATCTTACACCTGCTAATTGCCAACTAATTTAACTAAATGTGTTATATTTTTAGTATTTTGTCATGTTTAGATTACGTGTTTCAAAGGCATCTGTGTATTGTGTACATAACAGAGCGCAATACGAATTAAAATTGTAATTTCCAATAGTGACAAGCAATATTTATTTGCTTTACTAAATTTACACAAGCACTACAAGTGCTCAGGAGCAGGAGCAGATTTCGTTAGTAGCTATGAAAAGATCGGAGCTACTAAAATATTGATGAATGCGGACATGCACGTAAATTTCCGTCTGCGAACAGTTTACACACAAATTCCTTCTGCTCACATTTCATGAATGAGACCCAGTGTGTTTATGTATATACATTGTGTTTCTTTAGGTATGAGGAGAGTTGGTTTCTGCTCCATAAAAGAACTAAGGACAGTGCTGCAGCTGCAGAGGTAGGACCAACATCACTTCTTCAGACACCATTAATGATCCACAATATCCAAGTAAACATGCTGCGGGTTGGGTGGTATGCCTGTATGAATGGTTCTTGAGTATTGGATGTTAGGGGTGGGAATCACCAGGGCCCAGTATTTCAAAGTTATCTGATAGGATTATCCTGGCCGGATTGGATTAAATCCTGATCTGATCTGAAAACTGGGTATCTCAACACAGATCACGAGCTCTGGTAATCCAATTCTCCTTTTAATCCAGATAAAGGCAGCATTCGGGTATTCCAAAAGTGAAGGCGGAGATCTGGTCCAATTTGATACCAAATTTCAGGATTATTTGGATCCCACATCAGAGGTGGATTTGACAAAGTCTCAGCTCCACTTCTCCTAGATATTGTTACTCAAGATGTTCATTACACTTAAATCTAAATCAGTGTTTTAGTGCTAAATAATTTCAAGCATAGAAAAATATTGTTTGGCCATATTTCCTGAAACTGCTGTAAGTAATAGTAACAAATACAGACTTATTTCTCAACGTCTAGTTTCACCTAACATTGTAACTTGTTTGTATCAAAACATCCAACATATGTTTGTGGTCAGACAAAGGCAAGAAAATGCAATGCAAAGCAAATTTATTTTTATAGCACATTTTCTTAACATAGAGTGCAAGAAACAACACAGGGATGAACATAATAAGTCTCAATTTAAATCACATTTAAGCACTTTCAATGTATATTTTCATGCTTGTGAATGAAGACAAATTTTACTTAATTCAGATAAGCTTGAAAATGCACCTTTTAAAATGCCTGGGAAGTGCTTGACTGTGATTTTATAACATGCAGCAATGTATTTCAGGAAGTGTTTGTGTGTACAAACTGATTATTTACTTCATCAAATCAGATGCTATAGTGCTATATGTTTCGTGGGAGCCTTCTACAAAAGGTGATACATGTCCAGGGATTTCCAGCACTCGACCTGTTGTCTTCATTAGCAGTGGCATTGCTGAGTGGTCCATGGGTGTGAGTGTACTCTGAAAGTAGAAGTAGAATGTGTATGAGCATATCTTTATCATTATCAGGAATCCACAATACTCAGAGAAATTGTTCAAGTAACGTTACAGAAAAGCATATCATCAGCATTACTGTAGCATACCCAAACTCAATCCTCTGACACTTCTGAATGAACCGCAAAATTCATACTAGTACTGTGTATTTTATCTACACTGAAGCAGTCTGCTCTGCACACATGTAAAACAAAAATAAAAAAAATCCGCTGTGTTGGCAATAACATAACACTAAACTCTGAACAGGTTGGTGTTTCAAGAGTTCCTGTATGACGTACTTCAGATTTATTCCCTTTTAAATTAAACCATAGACCGCAAAATACATCAACAAAACCAGCTACCTCGCTAGCCTGCTAACTACTTAACGTATGCCCACGTTTTCAGTAGGTGACAATTCAAATACCTGGCTCACATCAGATGGTGAGTGGCCTTCGTATGGTCTTAAAAACGCTACACATTAGTTGACGGTATACTTACATTTTGATGCGAATCCTGGGCTACTAGCTGCTCCTTCCGTGAAGTGTTCCGCCGTGGAGACAGAGCACAGCGGGTCATAATCTGAAAGCCACGCCCCCAAAAGGGAAACGTTTCAGATCCAGGGGCGGAGTCATGAGATTTGGAAATCCACCCTGCCAATCTTTTGAAATACCCAGATGAAGTCAGCAGGATCACCTTGATCCCTGACTGAGACAAGGAGGATTTCATTATCCGGATTATTCTGATCCGGATTACAAGTTTTGAAATACTGGGCCCAGAGAATCCATGATATGTTATCATGATACTTAAGTCACAGTACAATATTATTGCGATTTCAATTATGTTGTGATATTCTCATTATTGCAATAAAATATATTATGATTTATTACCTTTTTATGAAATGTAGATTATGTCCCCAAAGGAAAACTGCCTAAGCTGCCTAAAGTTTAATTTGTATTTGTAATATTATTCAGAAAAAACACTTGCCTGATATCAGACAGAACTGTTGTTCTACTCTGTTTCAGTCAACTTGATGGAGTGAACAGAGTCTAGGTTCTGGACCCAGGCAAGAAAAACATACTCCTGCACAAGGTTGAAACAAATGAGCAAGAGCTGAGAGGATTCATTAATTGGTCAATCTACAGATATTTTATTCAGTCAATCAATCAATCGGTCAGTCAATCAATTTTATTTATAAAGCCCAATATCACAAATCACGATTAGCCTCACAGGGCTTTACAGCATACGACACCCTCGCAGCGGATAAGGAACCCCCCCCCCCTCCCAATAGATGTCGTACAGAACAGATCAACATAAAAAATTAAAAGTAATCCGTATGACACATTGAGACAGAAAGAGAGACAGACAGACAGAGACAGAGAGAGATGCAGGACAGAGGTAATGACAATAGCCTGTAACAACATTAATGAACTTTTGATTAAGAGGCAGGTGCCGGAGGACCTCAGGATCCGCGAGGGTTGATATGATAAAAGCAGGTCAGATAAATGGCCTTTTAACTGTTCCAAAAGTCAGAACTAAAACCCACGGGGAGGCTGCATTCAGCCATTATGGCCCTCACCTATGGAACAGCCTGCCGGAGAACATCAGGACTGCAGAGACTGTTGATGTTTTTAAAAGGAGGCTCAAGACTCACCTTTAGCTTTTAAGTTAGCTTTTAACTGAATTCTTTTACTCTTTTAACTCAAATATGTTATTTTACTTTCTAATGCTTTTAAATGATTTATTTTTTAAATCTTTATGCATTTTAGTTTCTAAATCTTGATTTATTAATTATTTATTATTAACATTATTTTAATCTTTAAATCTTTAATTTTTCCTAATCTTAAATTTTTCTGCATTTTATCAGTATTCTATCTCATACTTGTTTTATCTTATCATATTGCCTTTAGTCTTTTAGTTTTTAGCTCCAGTGTTTCCTCATGGGGGGCCTCCACACTGAGAGGTGTGTCTGGTCTGCCTGCGGGGATGTCGCCCTGAAGATCCCTCAGGCCCAGAGGACTGGGGGGCTCTGCACCATGTGTGGAGTCCACCACCATCTGTCTGAGTCGAGGTGGTCTCTGTGGCGGCATTCCCTGTGGCCGTCAGCTGTGGCGCCTCTCAGTGTGTTATTGACTATATTGACTGTGTGTGTGTGTGTGTGTGTGTGTGTGTGTGTGTGTGTGTGTGTGTGTGTGTGTGTGTGTGCATGTGTTTATATGTGGGGGTGGGAGGGGTGGGTTTTCAATATGTATGTATTATCTTTGTTTGTTTTTTATTCTGTGAAGCACTTTGTGCTGCGTTTTTAATGTATGAAAAGTGCTATACAAATAAAGTTTGATGGATTGATTCATAGTTGGGATGGGGTCTAAGAGACAGGATGATTTAGATGAAGAAAACACTGCGGTCAATTATTGAAGAGAAATCAGGGAGAAGCAATCTAAATATATATTAGGTCTTACAGCTGTGTTTGAGGGCAGATACGTACTATCTGAGGACAGGAGGTCATTCATTTTGCCTCTTATAGTTAGAATTTTGTCATTAAAAAAGCTCATAAAATCATTACTGCTAAGAGATAAAGGAATACAAGGCTCAATGGAGCTGTGACTCTCAGTCAGCCTGGCTACAGTGCTGAAAAGAAACCTGGGGTTCTTATTTTCTTTTGAGACTCCTTTCAGATTTTTGCGATATTTGTTTTACCTTACGGGTTTGAGAGTTATACCAAGGAGTGAACTTTCTTTGCTTTGATAACTTCTTTTTAAGAGGAGCTACAGAGTCGGGTGTTGTTCGCAGCGAGCCTACGGTGCTGTCGACAAGATGATCAATTCCGGAGAGTTTAAAGTCGGTGCAGGAAACCTCTGTTACTGAAGGACATGGTATTAAATTTTAAGACAAAGAAATAATTTCCTTAAATGTTGCAACAGCACTATCTGATAAACATGTAGTATAGTAATTGTTGCTGAGTGGCGTGTAATCGAGTAAAAAGAAATCAAAAGGAATCAAATAATGATCTGATAGTAAGGGATTCTGTGGAAAGACTGTTAGGTTATCAATTTCAATTCCATACGTCAGAACTAGATTGAGTGTATGGTTAAATGAGTGGGTTTGTACACCCTGACTGAAGCCAACGGAGTCTAATAATGCAATAAACGCGGTAGCCAGAGAGTCATTATCAACGTCAATATGAATGTTAAAATTGCCTACAATACTAACTTTATCTGCTTTGAGAACTAAACTGGATAAAAACTCTGAGAATTCAGATACAAATTCAGAATACAGGCCAGGAGCATGGCACACTTTAATAAATAAAAGTGGCTGCGAGGTTTTCCAGGTTGGATGTAAAAGACTAAGAACAAGACTTTCAAATGAATTATAATCTAGTTTAGGTTTAGGGTTGATTAACAGACTAGAGTTAAAAATGGCTGCAACTCCCCCTCTTTGACCGCTGCCTCGATGAATGTGGTATTATTATTAGGAGGCAACTAAC